>PVLC010004878.1:0-42988 GCA_004027655.1 Graphiurus murinus | reverse complement strand
AATTTTATATTTAGAATGAAATTGACCAATTTTAGATTCGAAAAATCTATGCCTATGAAACTTAAAAATGCATCTCCTATTTGTGCAAGTGATCTAATGAGCTAAAATACTTGCTAAGTTTTGATCATTATTGTGTACCCTTCTGCATTTTTGTGATCATAGACCTATCACTATTCAGTAGTTAAAGAATCTGATGCATAAAAAGGTCCTATATTTCCATGAAGTCTTATAGCCAGTTGGTAAAAAAGAGAGGAATTCATTTGCTTCTGTCAGTCCCTAGGCCCTATCTCATCATCTGGGTTAAGACTGACCTCCAATTCTAAAGTTCTCAACTCGGGAATTTGGATAGGCACGTGAATGACCACCATAGGAGCCACTGTTACTGAGAGGAGTGGGTCATATCTTTCAATATGTTGAGGTAGACAAACAATGGAGACACGATGCATCTAAAGCAACTATCTTCCTGTTCTTATTCAAGACGCTAAGACAAAGCAGCACTATTTTTTTTTTAAAGTCCATTGTAGCAGACACCCATAATGCCCATCTGAAAATCATCTGCCCATCCTCGATGGCATCAGAACCCTGCTGTGTTCAAGAGGCAACATAGCCACTGGCTTTTCTGACTTTTCTTTAGCTAGGAGTGGCTATGTGTAATAGTTTGAATCTTGGGAAACACTATCCTTCAAAACAGGAAGAGGAATGTTTTGTTCACTGACATGTCAGAGGTGATACTTAGGACCTCTCAGCCATTCTTGCAGCCATGAGAGTTAAACCAAAAATTCTCAGAGATGTCAACCCAGAGCTATTTGAAAAACAACCAAACAAGACAAACAAAACCCAGTAACTACTCACTCTGGACTTATTTTTCAGGAAGATAATGAATGACTGAATATCTAGGTCTACATAGGTTGGTTATCCTATAACTTGCAGTCAAATGCATTCTAATTTACTATTAATCTTTCAAGGCCTTTTGCTTGGAAGGCTACTTGGATTATACATCAGTATAGCACAGCAGTCAAAAGGTTGGAATCTAGGTTATAAGTAAGGATATATTGACTTTATACCCTTTATAAACTTTGCAATCATTAGCAATGTAAACTCTGTGCCTTTGTTTCCTAGTGTGTAAAATAACAATAACAATGTAGTTATTATTATTACCCATAGACTTGTCACAAAGGTCAAATGAGGCTACATTTGAGGCATTTTCAAAGGTGACTAGCATGTAGTAAATGCTCAATAAATGTTAGCAATTGCTGTTAAACTAAGGATACTGTCATTGCTGAAAAACTTGTGAGACTTTTCCATCAGAAATTGCTACCAGATGTTGAAGATCCCTTTGGGAAATCAAACTATTGGTAGCTGTATCTATTTTTAAAATTAATTGACTTTATTTTAAAAGTAGCTTAGGTTTACAGAAAATAATTGAGCAGAAAGTAGTGTATATTTCTTCTTCTCTAGTTCTAGTTTCCATTATTTTTAGCATTCTCCATTGGTATGGTACTTTTTTTTTTTTTTTACAATTGATGGACCAATAGCGATACATTATTATTAACCAATAGTGATACGTTATTATTAACCTAGTTTGCACTAGGGTTCACTTTTTGTATTTTATGGGTTTTAACAAATGCAGAATGTCATGCATTCACCATTTTAGTATCATAAGGAACAGTTTTGCATCCTAAAAATCCCCTATGTGTCACTTATTAATTCCCCCTTCCTCTCTTCACCTAACATCTGGTAACCACTGATCTTTTTGCTGTCTCTATAGTCTTGCCTTTTATAGAATGTCATCTAGTTGGAATCATACAGCATGTGGCCTGTTTAGATGAGCTTCTCTCACTTAGCAATAGGCATTTTAGCTTCCTCCAAGTCTTTTCATGGTTTGGGAGCTCTGGGATCTGAACCTGGTCTGATGCTAGGACACATGCTTTTATTTTCTATGCCAGGATGTTTCTCAGGGATATTGTGTCACAATGAGTCTGATCCTGAATGTAACCTGTTTTACAGTGGAACTACCACATGATCTGCATGATGTTTATATCATGTTGCCAAGAAAGTTTGCATATTTAAATTATTTGGCGACTACTTGTTCTAAGCCTCATGTAGACAGGGACTGATATCTTAACTCCAATTAAATCTTCAGTTTTGTCATGCATTCAGCAGGTGAACAAAGAGATTTCATTAAGGCTGGGTGTGGTAGTACACACCTGTGATCCTAGTACTTGGAAGGCTATGGACAGGAGGATCACAGGTTTGCAGCCAGCCTCAGCAACTTAATGAAGCCCTCTGCAATTTAGTGAGACCCTGTTTCAAAACAAACAAACAAAAAAAGAATAAAATAGGGTTGGGGGGTGTATCTCAGAGACAGAATGTCCCTGGGGATTCAATCCCCAGTAACACACATACACACACATACACACACACATTTCCATTAAGATAAGTGAAATACCAGAAATTCATTTCTAACTAAGCAAGATGGCAGAAGAATTCCTTCTTGAATCTCCCATTCTATAGAGATTTCTTTGTATTCTAGCAATGCCTGTGATAGGTCTCTAGCCTAATCTAAGATACTATTTTTGTTAGCTTGCTCTGCCTTATTTAATGGTCTGATGATTGTCTGTGGAGCCCCTAGACTGAAGGCAAGAAAGTCAGTTCCCTGTGTCAGTCATACTGGACACACGCACCTCAAAGAGACACCTAATCCATAAGCCACTTTTCTAGGAGGTCAGTGGTTTTGGAAAAGTAGATGCTGCAGGTTATGAAGAAGATGTGGGACTTTTAAGAAGAGATACTCAAAACCCTTGGAGACTTGTAGGCACACTATAACATTTTAGTGAATTGAAGAAATTAATTGGTAGAATTACAATCTAAAAATACAAAAAAATAGGAATTCAGTACAGAATAAACCTTGTGTCCATTATGGTTCTAGTTTAGCACTTTGAGGGCAAAGATGAAGAAAATGGTTTTAAAATCCAGAGAGACAAATGGACATAAGGGATAATAACAAAGACATCTACAAAGCATTATGGGAAATAATAGAGAGGAACGAACGGTACTTGTTTCATTCGAGGAGTTCACAAGAGGTTTCCTGGAAGAGATAATGCCTTAGCTAAGTATTAAAAGATGAGTCAGACCTAATTAGCCTGTGAAGAAGGGTGGGATGAGTGTTCCAGATTGAAGAACTAACTCCCACAGAGGATGAAGCTGAAAGCACACACAGGGAATTCAAAGGGTATTGCAAGGGGATAAAGGGAAGAGGGAGTGATTGGGCGGTAACATTGGAAACAGAAGCCAAAGAGAGGCTAGATAATTAGCTTAGTTCTTAGTTCTTTAAATGATGGGGAGTTTTAAAAGATTCTAAGCACTTTAGATAGACTATTAAAGCTGCCATGTGCATATAGTCTTAACTGGTGCAGGCAGGAGGCAGAGGAACCAATTATGAGCAAACTAGGGTGACCCTAGGAACTTGGATTATGATAATAATAATAATAGAATTGGAAAGGAAGATGTACATTTTAAACAGTAACTATTTAGAACATTCAATCAGGTCAGGTCGATAAGAGATTGTATTTGTGTGAGGGTGGATAGAGATGGAGATGTAAAAGGTGACCTCTTTAGGCAACTGCTGAAGTGTGGTGCCACAAACAGAGCTAGAAAACAAAAGAGAAGCGGGAGGTGAGGGCTAAGATGTTAGTTTCCATTTGGGGCATGTGGTTTGAGGTTTCCATTTTACATTCAGGTTGAGAAATCCAGGGTGAGTCTCAGAAAAGAGTTTGAGTCCAGATAAATAGATGTGCTGGTATCCTGACTACAGGTGGTAGTTGGATCCCTGAGACTGGAAAGGTTACCCAGGTGGGAAGAGGCCTGGAGAAATGAGCTCATCTGGATTTTTCCAAATGGCTTTCTGGTGCAAATGAAGGCAAAGTCATGGTAACCTCACGCTAGTTGGGCATGGATAGAGGAGATTATTAGAACAAACAACAAGCCAAAGCTTGTTATTTAAGGAAATCCCTGAACCCTGTCTCTCAGGAATATGGGTGATTCACACCCTTACCAGATGTTTACTCTTTATTTGTCCTTTTTGGGGGAAGATATAATGAGATTGGTGTGAACATACAAGACCATGCCCTGTCTCAGCGGTACACAGGGTCTGACAGTCTGTCCATAGTCAAGAACTTCAGAAGCCTCCCCAGACCTGATCAGTTTCAAGTTGTGGCTGCTTCTGTTCCTTGTTTTCAGCCCTTAGGAAAGTGTAAATTATCCCAAAGACCTTTGGGCAAATGCTGTCTTGCCCTTGGGAGTAGCTTAGCCCTGGAGAAGCAGTACTTTGAGAGACATCAAATTCCCGGAGCTTGCCTGCACACGACAGCTTGTGAGAGCTCCTGAGGAAATAGAGATTATGGAAGAAAATATCATCAGATAGCATGCAGGCCTGCCTGTCCCACCTCCTATGCCTTTTGCTACTGAGCAGATGGTGCTGTGGCACCTGTTAGGAGCCTGGGCCTAATTCAGAAGCATATCTTTGCTTGCATTGAAGCTATTGCATTCAAAGGACCTGGGGAGAATTAATATACCTCAATAGTACTCTAACATCTTTTCCCTGTGTGATACATCCATTCTCACCTGCTGTTTTCATATTGTACCCCTTTCATCCCTCTGTCTCATATTGAAAGCCTGCTGTGCTGGAACACAGACTCTATCACCCTTAACAGGCTGCATGCACCGTCAGAGTTTGGCAAGTGACAATGCCCTTCTAGTGGAAACCTTTTCCCAGGGCCTCTTTCCAAATGCTCCAGGCCTGCAAGGGTTAACTAGAAACTTACCCACAAGTCCATCTCTGGGAAGCCGACTTGCTTCTACTTGCCCAGCTTGGAGCTTCTGCAGCCTGATTCACTGTTTCAACACCTTTTCTAACTAGGCAAGGGAGCTGTGGGAGAAGGGTCACAGCCATTGCTTCCAAGAAAGTCAAAGCAGGAGTAACAGAGAGTTCAAGTGAAAAGTGCCCCTTACTTAGAAACTCACCTCACTTCCCAATCACATCTACACTGTGTCTCTGCTTCAAACTCACTTATAGATCCCCGTCTACCCTTGAAGCCACAATTCCCCTCCATTCGAGTGTCTGAAAGAATGGCGGGTGGAAAGCAGGACTCCATTGCTGGCTAGAGCGGCAGCACACCGCCGCTGCTCGCCATAGCCTCCAAAGAATCTTAACCCAATCCAAAGACTGTCCGTAGGTAAAGACTCAAGTCAATGTCTTTATGGGCAAAAAGAACTGTGTATTTGTATTGGATAGATGGATGGATGGATGGATATGATGATGATGATGATGATGATGATTAAGATAGATAGATAAGATAGACAGATAGATGGAGCAATAGTTAAGTGTGTGTGTGTGTGTGTGTGTGTGTGTGTGTGTGTGTGTTTTACTGGGGATTGAATCCAGAGGCATTCTGCTCCTGAGCCACGCCCCAGCCCTATTATTTTATTTTTTAATGTTGAAACAGGGTCTCACTAAGTTGCTGAGAGAGACTGGCCTCACACCTGTGATCCTCCTGTCTCAGTACTGGAATTACAAGTGTGGACCACCATGCTCAGCTAAGCAATGGTTAATTTTGTGTGCTGACTTGACAGTGCTCAGATACTTGGTCAGACATTCTGGATATTTTTGTGAAGGTGCTTTTTGGATGAGATTAACATTTAAATTGATAGACTTCAGTAAATCAGATTAACCTCCATAATGTGGGTAAGACTCATCTGATGGGTTGAAGGCCTGAATAGAACAAATACTGACCTCTTCCAAGCAAGAAGGAATTCTGATAGCTGAGTGCTTTTGGTCTGAAGCTGTAACTCTTCCCTGAGTCTCCAGCCTGCTGATCCACCCATCTGATTACAGACTCTTAAAGTTTCCATATTTGCCTAAGCCTGTTCCTTAAAATTCTCTCTCTCCTATTCATCTATATATCTACATCTGTGCGTGTATATTTATCTATCTGTCTATATTAGAGTTCTCCAGAGAAATAGGACCAGCGGGACGTGTGTATATATGAAGACATACACGCACACACATGATCGTTTAAACATCTGATGATTTAGACGAGTCTGTTTTCTGTCTAGTTCTTATGAGAGCACACTGGAGTATCTAGGCTGCTCCTGCCCAACACTTGACTGAGGAACACGAGCCCCTTTCCCTCTTCCAGGGAAATCGCCTCCCTGCCTTCCTGGGACACAATCACCTCCCTTTAACTACTTGCCTCTCTCCTGCTTTCGCATATCTGCTTGAATAATTATTACTCATCTGCTGGACCCTTCACAGAATGCGGGTTGTAAATAGCACTCATCACCCCATCCCCGCAGCTGGTAATGAAGAGAAATGTGTCAGGTAATGAGGAGAGTGGCCGCCATTATAGTAATGAAGAAAAATGGACAGAAAGGCCACGGGAATGGCACCTCCACTCTTTCCTGGGGTAATTGGCACAAGGTAATTGCTTTTTCTTTAATCCTCCCTTGCTTTCGTCTTTGCAAACTACTTCCAAATTCCTCACATTCATCACAAAATAGAAAATTGAACTAGCATAATAAATTAAAAAGGCAAAAGAGCTCAGCTCCATGGTGCTAGTCTTAAAGAAGAATGGCTACAGAATTAATATAAAGGATAATAGTCTGGGGGATCATTCTTTTTTTTTTTTTTGGTTGTTCTTTTTTTATTTATTTTTTTGTCATACAGACTAAGCCTTCTGTCAACTACCTATAAAGACAGACTCCAAAAGGAATAACCTCTTCTCTATAAATATATATGCCACAGCTCCAACTGCCACTAACATGACACCCACACAGGTAGGAGAGTCCAACACCAGGCAGACCTCCCCGCTTTCCTAATGCCGATCAACACAGGCCTAAGAGCAGCATAGAAGTCAAGTGTGTATCTATGATGCCTAATGTACTAAAATAAGCCTCATCGGGGCAATATTTATAAGGCATGCTGTTTTTCTGTTTTTTTTTTTTTTCCATTTTTGACACTATATTATGGTTGGAGCTGTTCTAGGTGTAGTCCTTAGAAAAAGTCGAGAACTAAGAATTTTATAAAGCCATTAAAAGAGTTAAGGATTAATGGCTGAGTCCATACTATGGAAAGAACTGTGCAATTACTAAGATGAAATCAAATACTTGCTATTGTTTTAGCAATATGTCCACACATTCCTTGGTGCATTTCCTTCCCTGTCCCTCCATTGTGGACTGGACTTAGTCGTTTGCTCCCAATGCATAGATTAGAGCAGAAGGGTGAGATGTCACGTTCACACTAGATTATGAAAAGACTGTAGTGAAAGTGAAAACAACCCAAATGTTTATTTACAAATGAATAGATATGTGAAATGTGATGTACACATACAATGGAATATTACTCAGCCTTAAGAAGGAATGAAATTGCCAGGCATGCCTGTAATTCCACTACCTTTGAGGCTGAGACAGGAGGATCACAGGTTTGAAGCCAGCTTCAGCAACTTAGTGAGACCCTGTTTCAAAAGAAAAAAGAAAAAAAGGCTGTAGCTCAGAGGTAGAATGTCCCTGGGTTCAATCCCCAGTAACAACAACAAAAAAAGGGAATGAAATTCTGATACATGCTAAAACATGGATGAACCAAGAAGGTCTTATACTGTGAGAAATAAGCCAGACATAAAAGAACAAATAACTGTGTGATCCACTTATATGTGAAGTATCTAGATTAGGCAAATGCATATAGAGGGAAAATAGAAGTTAGCAGGGTCTAGGACTTGGGTGTATGGTAATCATTGTTTAATATGCACAGAGCTTCTGTTTGTGATGATGGGAAAGTCTAGAAACAGACACTAGTGATGGTTGCACAACAGTGTGAATACACTTAATGCCACTGAATGGTACACTTACAAGTGGTTAAATACTTGGGAAGCTGATTCAGGAGGATCACAGGTTCATGCTCAGCCTCAGCAACTTAGTGAGGCCCTCTGAAACTTAATGAGATCCTGTTTCATAATAAAGAATAAAAATAGGGCTGAGGGTGTAGCTTGGAGGTAGAATGCCCTGGGTTCAATCCCAAGTCTCTCTCTCTCTCTCTCTCTCTCTCTCTCTCTCTCTCTCACACACACACACACACACACACACACACACACACACACACACACACACAAAGTGCTTAAATGATTGGTTTTATGCTACATATGTTTTACCATAATCTAAAAATTGCCTTCCTCCCCCCAAATGACTGCAGTTTCTGCTGAATGCCCTGTCTCTCCCTCTCTCTTTCTGTCTCTTGGACCAATCACTCTGGAGAAACCAACCACTCCAAGGTCCAACCACTGAGGCAGGTCTGGGAAGATGCTCTCCCAGCAAGGAACTGAGACTTCCAGATAACACCTATGAGCAACTAAGGACTTGAATTAACTACCTTGGGAATCTTCTGGAAGCCTCCTTCTGGAAGCAGATTCTCCAGGCCTGACAAAATCTTCAAGTGGTGCTGCCTTTGCTGCTAATCTGATGCTAGTCGCCTCATGATAGCATCTGAGCCAGAAGTGGCCAGGTCAGGCTTCCCTGGATTTCTGACCCTCAGAAACCAAGAGATAAAAAATGTTTGTCATTTTTATCCACTAAATACTGGAGCAATCTGTCACACAGCAATAGATATAAAATATGAGTAGAAAGAACTATATATGCAAGTTCTCAATAATATCAAACATAAACTTTCAATAATATTAGATATTTATCCAAATATATCTAAATATTTATCTACTCCTTTCTACACAGCAATTGAGGAAGTGTTAGCTACAGGAATCAAGAAAAATGTCTACGTCCCCATCCTATTTGTATCCTTTCCTTGCCTTTTTTTAGTTTTCCAAAATATAGCCACCCTTTCTCAGCTTCCATATGGCCCCTTTTCCTACAGTTTTCTGTGTGGAAATGAGTATTTTTATACAACAACCATAGAGCATTCTTGCTCTCTTTGCAGTAATCCCCAATTCATACTAAAAGTACAGAATCTGTATTTCAATTGTATATGGAGAGTTCCATGTAGTGTATGGTTATGACACACTGAATGGGACTTCCACAAACTAATGCTCACTGCCTGTTTCTCTCTCTCTCTCTCTCTCTCTCTCTCTCTCTCTCTCTCTCTCTCTCTCTCTCTCTTCTCTCTCTCTCTCTCTCCCTCTCTCTTACTCTTCCTAACCCTATCTATCATTATTACTGTGAAGAGTCTGTAACTATAATAACCATAACCAGAAAAATTCTTCACCAGTCACTAATATCTGATGGAGACTTGGTGGGAGACTGTTTACAAGCAGCACAGAGCAGGTAAGGCCTTGGGATCTGGTTGACCCAGGGATAGGGTTGCCAATGGGACCTTCGGAGGGATCACTTGGCTCTGGAGGAAAGACCTAAGTAGTAGCAATACAACCGAGTTGAGGTACAAGTCACAAAGTAAATGAGAGAGGAAGAGAGAGGAGACTTTAGCAAAGAACCACCTATATAATAAAGGTGTCAGAAATGGAGGAAGAAATGCATGCAGTGCTCTGGGGACAGACTTCTGAGCCACCTGTTCACATAAAACTTGAGTATTGAATGTTGCAGGTATTCCTGCTCTTGAGTTTGAGTCAGATTCCTTTTTTGGGGGAGAGGGGGGGCAACTGGGGATTGAACCTGGGAGCATTCTACCCCTGAGCTACACTCTCAGTGCTATTTTATGTTTTATTTTTTGAACAGGGTCTCACGAAGGTGCCGAGGATCTTGCAAAGTTGCTGAAGCTGGCCTTAAACCTGTGATCCTCCTGCCTTAGCCTCCCAAGTACTGGGATTACAAGCAGGCGCTATCACATCTGGCTTGAGTCAGATTCTTTAAGAAGACAAATTTTGTAAGACACTAATACCACAGGTTTTCCTATGCTGTGTTAGTAACTATTCCATTCTGTGTCCCTTGCAAATACCTCCTGGACATGAGAAAGTTATGTCGGCATCCTACCTTATTTAAGGATCTGCATAGCAGTGTGAAGCAGGAGAATAAGGGTACTGGTCTCCTTCCTCCTAGTTTCACAGGGCAACCTGATAACCTTGGCTATGACTTCAGTCTCTTTGTGTGACACCCCCAGTGTGACCTCCATTTTGTATTCATAAAATGGGATCATTCTACCTGAGATGTCTGGACTGGATCAAATGATCCCTTGAAATTCCTTCCAGCTCTGCAATCTGCAATTCTGCAGGTTGAAGTCTTGATGCTCTGAGGCCCTGCCTAGGATGCTCTCAGGGACACCCCCCCACACACACACATACACTCCTGGCTACCAGGGCATATCAAACAATTCTTTTTCATCTCCACATTACATGGGTTTAAGAATAAATGGTTAGTAGGATTGTGAACATATATAGTCAAGGTTTATTTCTAGGGAAGTTCTTATCTTAGCAGGAAGGTGGCATTACGAGGGGTAGAAACCTGGTTGGATATACCACTTAATCGGGACAGCATGCCTGGAGTCTCTACCTAGGGCAACAAGGTTATTTACAGAAAACTTGGTCTGGGGTGTCCACATGAATGGCCTAAAGCTAAGAAGAAAGACTTTCCAGAGGCTTTACCTTCATTGTTTTGGTCGACTCTGATAGCAAATGAGGTTAGCTAGTACTCAGAACGTCTTCGGGGAAAGTGAAACAGCAAATAATTGCTTTTTCTTTTTTTCATAAAGAGTTTTTCCATTTCTCAACAAATGGAAGAATCTTTGTGTGTGAGCCCTCCAACAGTCATGTGGGTAGATCTTGAAGCCTGATCCCAAGGTGGCCTAGGGGTTGATAGCTTCCCCAGGGAGGAATGGAACAATTTGCTGGGAACTCCCCACCCCCATCCCTTGACATTAAATTCAGAAGAAATGAAAAGAAACAGTGAGCCAAATGTCTTCTCTTGACAAAAGGTTGGGGATCCCTGCTGCAGTGGGTTACTGTTTCTTTAAGGCTTCCATGAAAATGAAAGATAGGTCAAATCTATTATGGGAGTGGTGAGCCGCTTTCCTCAGGAAAACTGGAGAATAACAGAAGACGACCTTTCCTGGCAAAATGAGTATTCTTTACCGAATGATAGGGAGAAATAACTTTACTTGGTTGTGAAAATAGCTAATTGCTACAAGAGGAAAGAAAGTCAAAGTTGGAGCCCCCTGTAGTTCACACTTTGTGTAAGCTCGCCCTCTTTCCTTGTTTTTTCCCATCCTCTTTTCTTTGGCAGTTGCATTTCTATCCTCTCAACTCCTGAAGAATCATTAGGAAGCTGAGCCCCAGTAGCACTGGCCTAAAAAACATCTTATTCCTCTCTCTAGTCCCCCCAACAAACCATTTTGCCAGAATTAGTTCCATCACGGGGGAGAGGGGGAGACTTATAACACATTTTGATATTAATATGATACCTCCCATCTGCTTAGTCATTAGACATCCAAACAGCCCTTATAAATAAACCAAAGGTAATGCTGCGATTTCCTAAGTCCAAGATTCCTGGTTTATCTTTTATGTTCCCTGCCAGATGCCAGCAGTGTTTGGTTATCTAGGCAAAGGAGGAATATGAAACCATTTTTATTTCAGCTGACCTTTTGCAGACAGAAGCAGTCATTTTGTTTGAATTCCCCATTTCAGTCCAGGACAATAACAGCTGGGCAGGGATTTGGCCCAATACTCTGTAAGGTGCTCAACTGCTGCTGTCAGACTGGCGTCTTAAATTAAATAATAGAGCATTGTTATTGAGGCACCAGACTGCTAGAACTTTAGGAAGATCCTGCGTCATGTGACTTTTGCCAGACCTCTAGTGTTTCCACGACTGTAAAAGTCTGGTGTTCTTGAAAAGTTCATTCCAGCCCAAGAGACATTCTAGTGGAATGATTTGGAATCAGACTATGTAGATTTGAGGAGTCACCCTACCACTTACAAATGCTGTGATGTTGAGTCACTAAACCATAGAAAAGTTAAGGATGCAGGCTTTGTAGCCAGATTACTTGGGTTGGAACCCTATTTCCACCATTTGTGCTGGATGATCATAGGGAAGTTCTTCAAACCTCTGGGTCTCAGTTTCATCACCCAAATGCGGATAATAATGGCATTTGTCTCCAAATGTGGAGGGGGGGGGGTAAAATAAGCCGAAGCATGGTAAAACACTTCCTATGATGCCTGGCATGGAGTAAGCCTTCAACACTTATAGCATCTATTACTATTTCCCAAAACGTCTGCACTTCATCCAAAGCCAGACTAAATAAAGAAACAAACAAACAAATAAATAAATGGAGCTAACGAAGGAGAACTCTGGGGAAATGCTGAGTTTAACAAAACTGGGAATGGGACTCTTTGATACTCTCTTTCTTCTGTCCGTGTCTAAGTTCCTCCTATAACTCTAAACCCAAGCTCCAGATTTTTTTCTCTGCTCCTCTCCCTGCCAACCCTCATCAATCAACCACTGTGCCCACTATTTCATTTCCCTTAGGACTTTTTCAGATAACAAACATCACATTTGTTTTAAGGTATTAATGAATGCCAATAATTTAATGTTATTATTTTGATATATGCACATTTTATAAAATAAAGATTGCTGTATTACTGGGAGAAGTCAGCCAAACTGATAACTTCAGGCACTCTGGAAGGTGGGTAGGCATATTTTAAGGCAGACAGAACATGTGTTTTATTTGAATCACAGCTAAACTGCCATTTGGACAACCTATAAAGCAGATCCTAGAGTTATATGTTTAATATAAAGGATTACAGACCGATTTGGGGGCTAAAGCAGAACACTGTGCTAAAACACAATGTTATTAGGTTGACAGGCATGACATCAAGGCCTGAGTGTTACTGACCTTGCAATTACCAGGGCCACTGTCAACAAGTCATGACAAATTGGACCAGCCAAATCTTTCAGTCACATCTGGTTTTTCTGAAGGCACAGACAGACCTGCTGAAGATGTTGCAAACAGAGGAGAAGCAAGACTACAAAATAAAACTAGCAAGGGGAGAAAAGTTAGCACAGGCTCAGCATAATTTCTGACATCAATTAATATAGTCTTTGGGTCAGGCAGCATTCTGAATTAGGAAGAGGAGTCACGAGAAAGGGGATGTGAATTCTAGACCTATAGCTGCTACTAATCGACTATGTCTCTTTAAGCAAGTCGTTGCACTTTATCTTTGAGGGCCCTGTTTGCAAAACTAGGGGAGAGATACCTGGGAATACTCTCTTCATCCTTCCTGACTCAGAGGTCCCTTTGGGGTTCTGAAGAAATCCTCAAGTCTCACAGAGAAATTTAAATGCCACTCTAAGGAGAGGCAATGGAATTTTCTTATCAAAAGAAGTTGTACAGAAATTAAGATGCTGAGATTCATCTAGGCTAGGGGAAAGGAACATGGGCTAACATAAAGAGTAGCCCACTGAAAGGCTTTTATAGTAAAAATGTGGTCAAGTAAGATGGAGTAGACAAGTGACTCTCAGCACTGGCTATATCTTAAGGAGATTTTTAGAAATCCAGATGCTGAGGTTCTGTCCCAGATGGATGGAACTTTCTGGACTTTTGGTTTAAGCTTTAGTGTATTTTAAATGTTTCCCCATGTGATTCTGATGTTCATCCAGTGGTGAAAATCCCAATGATGACCAGGCTGTTTGTTTTTTAACTAAGAGAAGTTAGAGTCATACAAGAGACCTCTGAAGGTGAACTAAGAAGATTGCCAACTGACTGCATAGGAGAGGGATAGGTCAGGAGGAAGACTTCAAGACGGATCAGATCAGGAGTGAGGGAGCCTACGAGGATGGTGGAGTCTTCACAGAAGTCGTGGACATGATGAGGGGAGATGGTTTTGGAAGGAAGGTAATGAGAAATGGACAGTATGATGCCTGAATGGTTTCATCTTTTCACAACATTTAAAGTAACGGGCAGCATCCTATCTCCTTTGACCTAAAAATTTAACCTTAAATTGGGTACTCATTCACTTTGATCCAAAGCCTAGCTAAAACAAAATGGCAGCCAAAAAAACAAAACAAAACAAAAACAAAAACAACAACAACAACAACAACAAAACAGACTAAGAGGATGCCATGTTTTTTCTCTCATTTTGTTTTGTTTTGTTTTTTATTATGTTGGCTTATTTAACTCTGTTTTTGTTAGGGAGATGGGGTTGCATTATTAATTCTTTGTATAGTTACGAAAACTACAAACTCTGTTTCCAGAAAAAAATAAACCCATAAAAACATATAAAACAAAAATAAGCAAACAAACATGTAAAACAAAAGCAAACAAACAACCCATGGAAACATGTAAAGTTTTATATAGAGTCCAGGTTAAGAACTTCTTCTTTAGGTAGGAATTAAAAGGGCCCAAGCTAAAAGTTTTACTTGTCATTATTAAAATTACTCATTATTTTAAGATGGAAATCTAAAGACAGAAGAAAAATACAAGTAAATAAAGATAGGAAAGAGATGCATTATATAGACAGCTTTTTTCTAATAAGGAGATCCCTGCTGAGTCTCATAAGAAAGTATTATCTTTCCTAAGTATTCTGGAACAATTCATATCTCTTTATTTTTTATTCTTCTATTAAAATGTTGATGTAAGGTCTGGGGATGTTGTGGTAGAATGCTTGCCTAGCAGGTGTGAGACCTCAGGTTCAATCCCCAGCACTGCAATGAATAAACAAACAAACAAATGGATAGATAAAACAAAATGACAATGTCTTTATTGCACCTGCCTTTAAAGCATCCTGACAACCACAAGAAAACCTGCTGGCTCCTGATGACTATTTTCCTTTTTAAAAATATCTGCATTTTTCACAAATAGGACTTCAGTGTCTAGAACTTTAGATTTGGAAAATGAAACAGCCTTTGTTAGTTCTAATAGAAAAAGGCAGCTGGGTTTCTAATGCTCTGTTTTAATTTGGGTCTTTCCCAGCCAGTGATATGATTGAAAGTGAAATCCATATTCCCGCTTAGCTTCAGCATCTCAGCTCTAAAACGGGAAAATCACAGCTTTAGTAACAGAATGGAGAATGAAGTCCTGGCATCTTTCTGAAAAGGAATTTGGATAAGATGTCTCGGTAAATGCTCACAAATTACTCACACCGTATGTCTAAATATACACAAACAGGTTTAAAAAACCTGATTGAATTCAGGGAAATGATTACGTATGCAGAAAGTAACTAGGATTTCTTTATGAGATTATCAACGTGGGTCTTGCGTGCTCTTAGACTGTGAAGAAGGGAGGTGGGGTCAAGGTCAGGACCAAGAAGGAGAGTATGTGCCTGAACTCTATTTCAATGAAGAATTTCTACAACTAGAGACCAGGGAAATGAACCCCCCACCCCCGACACACACACACTAGATCCATGAGAAGCATCTCTACCAGACCATTCAGGGAAGATACCGAAGAGGAACCATGATCCCTGATGTCTCAGTCCTGGCTTGCTTAGCATGTGACCAAACTTGAGCAGTCTGCCAAACCTGCAGGCCACCAGGTCACAATAAGGTGAACCTCAAACATTTTGAATCTGCCTGCTGAATTTAAAACCATGGGAAATATCCCCCTGTGGGCTTTGCCCCAAAGAAAAGAATGGTTTGTAAGACTAGAGGCAGCATTGATTCGTAATTCATTTGAGATAACTATCCTCACATGGACAAAAGAGAAATTCTTTCATATAAGAATACCTTCTTGGGGAATGTTATGTTCTCTTCTGCTTAAGGGCCTTCTCATATTAATAATCCACACCAGAGCACAAATCTATCAACAGTGAAGCCTGCATTTGAACCCCAAGCTATATGGCAACAATTCAAAGCCTGCCCTGCCTATTGCAGACAGGGGCCTATGTTAATGCTTCGGTGTTAAAAACTGGAAGCAGAGGATCAGCATCGATTAAGTCAGCCTGATACTGACCTCAACTGTCCTTCAGATTGACTCCCAAACTCTATTGAGAGACAATGCCAACATCATGCTCATGTCGCTTCAGTCAATGCCACCTCTTTCATGCATATTTACCTGCATCTAGACGGTAGTACAACCTGGGCCACCGCTGTGGCTGAATGGATGGCAGATCAACGACCAATCCAGGGAAAGGGGAAGACAGGAGGTGCTGAGGACAGCAACTACCCCTGACACATGGCAAAGTAAATCTTGAGATAAATTGCACAATCTACTTACGAATTACATCTTGGTTGTCAGCATCATCTTCAAAATAACAATAGCAAAGACACCAATAATGAGGGCTGAGACTTAAGTGTCAGGTGATGTTCTAAAAGTTCACATTTTTTTAATCTTCATAACAACCACATAAGGTAACTACTGCTCTTCTTCCCATGTTAGGAAACTAATGCATTGTGAAGTTAAATAATCTGTCCCGAATTTATGTAGTTAGAATGTGGTAGAGCTAAGATATTAATGGCACATCCTACTGACAGCATATAGTCCAGGATAATGGCCTCTCAAACATCCAATATCTGGAGACAGTATAGACAAGGGAGAATTGAGGCTGCAGAGGGTATTAAGATTGCTAACCAACTCACCTTAAAATGAGCTTATCCTACATATTTTGGGCAGGCCTAATGTAACCACAAGGCTTTTTTAAAATGTAGAAGAGAGAAGCAGAAGAGTTAATATCAGAGCTGTGATGTGAGAAAGACTGAACTAGCCATTGCTAGCTTGAAGATGGGAAGGAGCTATGAGCTGAGGAATGTGGGCAGCCTCTAGGAGCTGGAAGAGCCATGAAAATAGATCATTCTCCAAAGGGTCCAGAGAAAGCCCTGTTGAGACTTTGATTTTAGCTCAGTGAAACCCATTTTGGATTTCTGAATTCCAGAGCTATAAAATAATTAAGTTGTGTTGTTTTAAGCCACTAAATTTGGACTAATTTTTATAGCAGCAATAAGAAACTACTACAGTAACTTACTCATAAGTGGCCTTGGATAACAGGAATTTCTAAATGAGAGGGGGCAGATATCTTTCAAGCGGCAATGAATTACCTGCTGTGACCTTAGCAGTGAGTGGAGATGACCTTTCTGCAAGTTTCCCTCTCCTTCACCCCTAAAATTACATGATTCAGAACAAAGACCCCTATGAGGAGGCACTTCATTGGAACAGAGACAGAAATGACTTAGAAGAAATCCGAGAACCTCTTGGTAGGACCACCTGTGTAGTGACAAATCCTTTGGACTCTGGTTCAGCCTACACTTCTGGTAGCCCCTTAGAACACCATTTAACTGTTTATTGTTGTTTTTGTTTTTCCTAAGAAGGAGATGTAGGAGGAGGCAAAAATGAATGTGAATTTAAATGCAGCCGCACTACTGACTGCCTGAATAGATTGAAAAGTCAGTTCCTCAAACTCTGTTTTCTTTGACTATAAAACAGAGGTAATAATAAATATCTAATGGACTAAATGCAATGGACATGATCTTTGGTATGCTTTGGTTCTCCTTTCTCTGTCCTCTCCTTCCTTTCTCCTCTGCTCCTTCTTGAGTTACAGTCAAGAATTGCCTTCCCTTTTTCCTGGTCAAGTAGTTAGAATTGTTTGTCTTATGCAAACTTGAGGATGAGCATACCCTTATGTCACAGGAGGCTGGAAAGCCACAGTAACTAGAAGATTAACTTTTAGATGTATCATTTATTCTTTTTCGATTTTACTTTCTCACCTCTTTTTACCATACAGGCACCGATCCCTTGGCATTTGTAAATTTACTTTTTTTTTTTTTTTTAAATTTCTACAGGTGTAGATGGACTGATTCAAGAAGAGAAACAGTAGCACAAAAGAGGTTTTTTTTTTCTCCAATGCAGAATTATTTCTTTTTTTTCTTTTTTTTTTTTTTTTTGCGGCACTGGGGGTTGAACTCAGGGGCACTCTACCTCCGAGCTACACCCCCAGCCCTATTTTTTTTTATTCTTTATTTTGAAACCGAGTCTCACTAAGTTGCGGAGTGCCTCACTAGGTAGCTGAGGCTGGCCGCGAACCCGGATCCTCCGGTCTCAGCCTCCCGAATGCTGGGATTACAAGCGTGCGCTACCACGCCCGGCTCGCAGAATTATTTCAAAAGGGGGAGTGTTCTTCATGATTAGCTGACATTTGAATGTTTACAAAGTACCAGGCACTGTTCTACAAATCTCACATTTGTTTACCCATTTAATCCCTACAACACCACAGTGTGAACAAACTGTATTTGTATCAAGGAAACTGATGCACAGACTGGTTAAGTGAATTGTCCAGAGTCACACAATCAGTAAGTGATGGTACTAAGATTTGAACCCAGGCAAGTCTAGTTTGGGCACTCATGATGTTTATTACCTCAAAGACCTCATTCATCTTCTCTTAGTAGATCATTCTACAGGAAACTCAGGGAAGATAATTGGGGAAAACACAGATTAGAAGAAAATGAATCACGAAGAACTCTCAAAATAGCTATTGAGTTTCTATCATTGGAATCGGATGCCATTTTCAAATATTCACAGTAGGATCACTAATGTTTTATACATGGGCAGGTAACTCAGTCTGACCAGCCTTGGTTTCCTAAGTCATGGTGTCAGCAAGCCAACCGAGAGTCCTGCAAAAGAGTTTAGGGTTTGTTATGATTTCCCAGTGTTAAAATTCCTTGACCAAAAACAATCTCAAGGTTTTAAAGATGGTCAGACCATCAAACCTGCTTTTCTGGACAGAGGAAATATTTCCATTTCAAGGAGATGAAGTGGACATTTTCTTGGCTGAGTATTTGATAATGTTTCTTTATTGGAAGTACCTACAAATTTTTTTTCCCTGAAACCTAACTTCTAGACTTTTTCTTCATTTCTAAAAAACAAACAAAAAAACCAAAACCAAACAAACAAACAAAAACAACAACTGAAACCATCCTTTCAATAATAATGGCCAAGTCCTTTGAGCTCTCTGACTTATGTAGAAGCGAATCTAGGATTCCACATCCAGTCCCCCAACCTCCTCTGTTGGGTCCCCTGCCACTCAGCCACATGTGCTCCTTTCTCTTACACACAGGCTCTTTTTGGCCACCAGTAAACACACTGACCTTTGAAATATGGAAAGAAAAGCGCTTTGAAATAAAACTGGCACAAACGGCGGTCAGACAGCCGTCATTTGGGGCCCCAAACAAAGAGGAGCATAGTTTTCCAGCTGTCTTCGTAATTACATCAAGCAGTTATCACTCAGGCCCCAGTCTGAGCATCACCCCCCAAACAAACAGCGGAGGTCTGAGGAAGCACATAGGCCACTTTGTTGCTGTAGCAGGCTGGGGGTGCAGAGCCCCCACAGCTAAAAATCACATGCGGCTGTGAGTGTTTCCCAGGGCTCTGGGCTCTTTCCTTTCTTCCTTCCCCATTAAACCCCTCTGCTCTTCTTGGCAAAAGCCTTCAGGTGAGGTAAGTGCCAATGAACAGCAAAGAGCTTGATGGATTTCAGGTTTATGGCTTGGAGCTGAGTTCTCATGAAACACCTTCTCCTCCGTGTTCCAGAAGCCTCCATGGGCTGAGGTCGAGGATTCTGAGTGGGGCTGAGATTTGGTTCATTTTTGGCTACTGCCCTTTTGAGTTCCCTTTCTTAGGGTTTCTTAAAATCAAAAGTAACGTAAGCAAACCAGAGCAGGACAAAATCAACTCCGAAAAGTTGAACTGCCAGGAGAGCTGGAGCAGACAACTCAGCAAATTGGACTTTGTGGGGGGTGAGTCTTAAATTTCTTATGGGTTCTTTAGAAATAAACATGGCTAGACCTCAGGAAGAATGAGATGAAAATATCTAATTCAAAGACTCTCGAAAGCCTTTTCTAGCTTTCAAATTTGGATTAGATTTTTCTACCCCAGAAATGGCTTCAGTGTTGTTATAATCATTTGAATTTTATCACATCAGCTTATGAAAAATAACTTGGTGAATTGTTTTTAGGCCATAATGACCTGAGATTTGATAATAAAATGATCTGATTTGATACTCAAGAGTCCTTAAAGACCAAGAGATTTGGCAATAGGAGACCAAATAAGTGGAAATATATTCCCAAACAATTCCCCTGATCATTAATTGCACTCTATTGTTCAATACTTTCAGGGCCTACTTCATTTAGCAAAGGGAATGACAGATGCATGCAAATAGTACACACAAGCCACATTTCAATATATTGTTTCGCATTTGTAATTTTAGTCTTGTGATTTGTATTTTCATTTGCTTGGGAACAAAGACTTTCTTCTTTCCCCACTTGGGAAACAAGGCAAGATTTGTTTCTGCCAGCATCCTAATAGTATTCCTGAAAAAGCAGCAAACTTACTGGTTCAGGAATGGCTCTCCACCACCTGCTTCCCGGGCCCCTAACAGAGGCTGCATTTACAATGCACTGAAAAGGTGAAAATATGCAATCAATCAGGTGCTTTGTCACATAATGGCAGGCAATCATATTTTTTTGTTGTATTAAAACTGAACAGACCGCTTTTTTTTTTTTTTTTTTTTTTTTAGGCTTAAACTATTTAAATATACAGTCTTTTCAAGTACAGTGTGGCAGAATGACTCTTGCTTATTTGCCAAATCCCATTCCCTTTTAATCGGAGGCCATAGACAAAGCACATTTCCCAGCCTCCCTGCGATTAGTTTGATTCCCAGCCAGTGGAACGTGGGCCTAAATAATGCATGGCAAGGTACAGAGGACAAGGTGGAGGAAGCCCAGTGCTTTAGAAAACCCTCCAGATAAAATGAATTTGAGTCTGGGGGGAAGGAATGGTATGGAACAAAGTTCTGCTCCATCCATCTCCTCTGAGCAGTGACTCACTGTGAACCATGACACATATACGTTGTGTGGTAGTCTGCCTCCAAGGTGTCAGTCTTCTGGTATTCATACCCTTTGTATCCACCCCTGCATGGCACCGGGGTCTTTCGGTGAGACCAATAGCAGATGGCAGAACTGATTGGATGTCACTCCCAAGATTAAGCTATAAAAGACTTCAGCTTCTGTCTTCTTTGTTCTTGTTCCTTCTGTCTCTTGGATTACTGTAGGGGAAGCCAGCTATTCTCCTTTGAGGTCAGTCTCAGGCAGTCTATGGAGATGTCCATGTAGTAGGCAACGGGGAACTCTCTCCCCAACAGCCACCAAGAACTGGAGGCCTTGATGATGATCAGGTGAGCAAGTTTGGAAAAGAAGTCTCCAGCTTCAGTTGATCCTGTAGCTTCAGCAGATAGTTTGAGTACAACTTGGGGAGACGTTGATCTAGAATCTCTCAACTCAGCTGTCCTGTGTTCTAGATGCCAGAAACTGTGTGAGATATGTTTGTTGTTTTTAGCTGCTAAATTTTGGGGGTAATTTGTAACACAGCATTAAATAACTAATGCAATATGAATAAGAAATAAGCCTTTGTTGTGTTAAGTCATTGAGACATTGGGACTGTTTGTTATAGCACCTAATAAATGCTGATGAATACAGTGTGACGATGTGTATAGTAACTACGCATGTAACTACCAACAGGATCATAAAGTTCTAAGGATAAAGACTGTGGTTTGTTCTTGTTGAGATCTCATTACTCAATACAGCACCTGGATGAGAGTAGGCATTGAATAATAGATGATAAATAATGAGTGTGGTTTTCAGGAAGGTCCATAGTATGGTCCTTTATATGGTATACACAAAGTCAACCTTATTAGAGTAGCTACTACTTTAAGGCAAGACTTTCAGGTTACTGTATATCTAACCCTGGAAGATGGAACCAACTGTACCTTAGAAAAATTGGAAAATTATATTTCTACCAGTTGCCCTACATTATAGGGCAGAAATACATTATTCCTATCAGATGCCCTACATGATAGTTTGCCCAATATTCAGGTAAAGAAGAGAAAATCTCAGGCATCTTATGGTTATGTTTGTATGAGGCAAATTCTGTTCTAATAGCTACACAGGATAACTTATTTAATCCTTATATAACAACCTGATAAAAAGTGTGAGCCAGGTGTGGTGGTGCACGCTTGTAATCCCAGTATTTGGAGGCTAAGACAGGAGGATCCGGGTTCTCGGCCAGCCTCAGCTACTTAGTGAGGCCCTCTGCAACTTAGTGAGACCCTGTTTCAAAATAAAGAATAAAAAATAGGGCTAGCGGGTGTAGCTCGGAGGTAGAATGCCTCTGGGTTCCATCCCCCATATCGCAAAAAAAAAAAAAAAAAAAAAAAAAGTGTGCTATTATTCCTTTGATTTTACTAATGAGGAAATAGGCTCAGTAAAGTGGATGATCCCAGAAGAGAGAGGTTCAAGTTAAAAGATAGTATGACCGGAAGGGCATGGTGGTGCACATCTGTAATCCCTGTACTTGAGAGGCTGAGACAGGAGGATCACGGGTTTAAGAACAGCCTCGGCAATTTAGTGAGATTTTCAACAACCTAGTGAGACCCTGTTTCAAAACAAAAAATAAAAAGGACTGAGGGTTTAGCTTGGAGATAGAATGCTCCTGGGTTCAATCCCCAATATGACGGGAAAAAAAAAGAATCACTATGATTAAAGTTTATAAAATCTCAAAATGTATGTATTTATTCACCCAAACTGATACACACCAGAGGGATGGGGCCTGGGGCTTCCTTTGAAGCTTATCACAGATAGTTTAGGAGAAAAAATACTTTCGGTTTCAGATGGATACAACAGCCTCTGCCTTCATCCCAGCTGCACAGAGGCAAGACCCACTGCCCTAGAAGCTGCAATGGAGACAAAAAGAATATTCCAAACCACAGGGCAACCAGCTTCATGTCGAGTAGCCAACAGGGGAATGCTGGGCCTCCCTTCTAATTGGCAAAACCCTTCCTAACTAATGCCTTCCAATGCTTGCAAATCAGCACTAGCCTCAAAGAAACCAGGAATAAGCCAAAGAAGCAGTAGGAATGGATCAATGTCTCTGTCTGCCTCTCCTGCCAGTCCTGTCTGTGCTCCTTTTCCATGGGAACATGTGTGTGTGGTGAGAACTCTGGGCTGTATTTGCCTCAGGCAGCCCCTTCTGTTCTCTTAGCCTCTCGTTGTGGGAAGGGGTGGAAGTTACTGTTTACAAGGAACACTGCCAATGGGCTAATGGGCATTTTTTATGACTTCTGAATGTTCATAGAACTGAAGGCTTTTGGAAGCTTATTTCAAGGCTGACCTAGAGTCTTGGTGACACAGTTAATGACCTGTGGAAAGAAGTTGTGGCTAACACCAAAAATCCTTATTCCGACCTTCAGGAATTTTGGTTGCCCAAATATGTTCTTGTTATGATTTGAATATAGGGTGTTCCCCCGGAGAAGCTCATGTGTTGGCTATTCAACAATATTAATCGGTGAAATCATTGAATCAGGGCCCCAATCTCATCAGTGGATAAATTCATCGATGGAAGCTGGGCGTGGTGGCGCACGCTTGTAATCCCAGCATTCGGGAGGCTGAGACTGGAGGATCCGGGTTCGCGGCCAGCCTCAGCTACATAGTGAGGCACTCTGCGACTTAGTGAGACTCGGTTTCAAAATAAAGAATAAAAAATAGGGCTGGGGGTATAGCTTGGGGGTAGAATGCCCCTGAGTTCAACCCCCAGTACCGCAAAAAAAAAAAAAAAAATTCATCGATGGATTGATCCTGGTCCCTTTCCATCTTGCTTTCTTTGTTTCCCAGATGCAGAGCAGCTTTCCTTTGCCACACCCTGCTGCCATAATGTTTCTGCCTTGGAGCTGTTTAACCATAGACCGAACATCTGAAATTATGAGTTCAAATAAATCTTTCCTCCCCTAAATTGTCCATGTCAGGTATTTTGGTCACAGTGACAAAAATGCTAACAAAAGCAGCTCCTCTCTGTAATCTCAGTACTTGGGAGGCTAAGAGAGGAGAATTGCAAGTTTGAGGCTTCAGCAGCTTAGCAAGATCCTCAGCAACTTAGTGAGACCCTGTTTCAAAGTAAAAAAAAAAAAAAAGTTGGGCATGATGGCTCACACTTGTAATTCCAGTACTTGAGAGAGAGGCTGAGATAGGAGAATCACAGGTTCACAGCCAGTCTCAGCAACTTAGAGAGACCTGGTTTCAAAATAACTAAATAAACAAACAAATAAATGAACAAATAAATAAATAAGGCAGCAAATTTAGTTCAGAGGTAGAATGCCACTGAGCTTAATCCCCAATACCACAAGCAAAAAAAAAAAAAAAAATAACTAGAAATAAATAAAAAGGGCTGGAGTTATAGCACAGAGGTAGAACACCCCTAGGTTTGATTCCCATTACCAAAAAGAAAATAAACAAAACAAAACAACAAAAACAAACCAGAAAATAACACAAACAACAACTAGCTCCTCTCAATTTTAGATAGTAAGACATATTGTAAATCTGTAATAGGTAGTATTAGGCAAACATTTCTCTCCTATGTCATGGGGCAATGGGTTTGCCAAAAAAGTACATGATGCATTTTAAACTTTGTGAGGAGAATAGTACAGATAGGTAAAATAATATATTAAAAAAATAGGATTTTTTAAATAAAAAAAATTGACATGTCAATTTTACCCCATTCTAAATAATTTATGTAAGCAGACCCTCAAAGATCGAATTCTAACAGGGACCACATTTGAATTCCTACACTTGAAACTAAGAATGAATGCTTTATAATGTTCCATAATTCAAAATGTTCGCATGTTTATGCTAGTAGTTGTTTTCCCCCATTCATTCTGAATTGATGAGGTCTTGCTAAAGAAATAAAGAGCTTATATTTATGCAACTTTGTAGTCCTTTCCAGCTGTGGCTCACAACATCAATTACTTGGCATCAATCCATCACTTTTAGGCTTTCCCATTAGAAAAAAAAAAAGATTTTTTTTTTTAAACAACCAGTGACTGTCATTGTAAAAATAAATTCAGTTTCACTAACAAATGGATCCTGAATGTGCAAAGGTCTTGTTCAGGGCCACCCTGTAACTGAAGGGGCAGCCTTGATGAGATTCCAATATATTCTCCTACATCTGCCCCAGGATGTTACATGTGTTTGATCTGCATCCTTTAACTATTCCCTCATGCCCACACCAGTGGTGACAGAACTGAATAAATAAAAACTGCTGTAGACTTCAATTTGGAAACATTCACTCCACTTTTTTTTTTTTTTTTTTTTCTGTTTTCTCTTCAAATCACCTCAACCCTTCAGCAATCACAAGTTAGTTCCAATTTTCTTGGACTTTGATTCTTATTTTTTTTTTAAACTCAGACCCAGTTAATAACTGGACACCCTAGTCGTGACTCAGCAGCCCTGTTCACATGCATCCTACACTAAGCTTTGCTTTAGGCCCATGTTCCCCCTAGGCCCTATGTGTCCGGATGATCAACCATTACTAGAGGATGGCGTCCACCAAGAAGTTGAGAAAAATTCCCATGTTTCAAGCAGCTGAGATGGAATTTCCAGGATAGTCACCAATTCCTCTCCACCAAGAATGGTAATTTTTCCAAAGAGCAAGGAGATTTCCTCACTGATAGTAACCTTATCTGTAGTAGAGTGCCTTTTAGAGGTTCCATACTTTAAAAAATTTTTATACTGTAGATTGAACCCAGGAACATTCTACTTCTGAGCTATACTTTTAGACCTTTTCTAATTTTTTTTTTTTAAATTTTGAAACAAGGTCTCACTAAGTTGCCGAGATCCTAGCTAGGTTGTTGAGGCTGGCTTTGAACCTGTAACCCTCTTGTGTCAGCCCTCCAAGTACTAGGATTACAGGTGTGCGCCACCACACCCAAAATCTCCATACTTCTAAAAGAAGGAAAGATCATTAAGAACAAATATCTGGATTATTTTGTGGATGGATCCATTTGTGTGTGTGTGTGTTTTTAAAGTGTGATTACAATAGGAAGGAGAAAGTGATTGTGAAATAGAAGAGATGTCAAATAAATAATGAATTATTTAAAGAATAGGTTGAGGGTCTCAGTGTTGAGCTATGTTTTAAAATTTATACATATAAATATCAACTTATTGAATGGGTATTCAGTGTTCAACTTCACCCCTTCCTGTTGGCTTGTAGGTTCTCCAACTGGTGCAGAACAACTCAGAAATAGTTTTGATTGTGTGGATGCACAATTGGTACCCAGTGCATCATTTTCCACTGTACTTGATTTTCATTCATTCCTTCAGTGTATATGAACTTGTGTTAATGTCTGGTGATATCCTCTTGTCCTTGCCACTTAGCACATGGCTGTGAGACTTCTAACTATTGGAACCTACATTTATTTGCTTGAGTTTTCTTCTGTGGCTCCAAATCTGCTTTGACTGTCCTGTGAGGTAGACTGAAAGTACCAAGAATTAACCATCCCCCACCCCAGCTTAGAGGCCCTCAGCCATGACTGATGAAATTGATATATAAATATCTATTGGGTGGGATAACTCTGGAGTGTGTGTTTATGTTGATGCCCCAGCTCCAGCTGCCTACCCTGTCTTGGCTGCCTTCTCTTCTCTGCTCATTTCCCTACTTACTTTGCTATCATCTTTCCTTCTCAAATAAACTATTTATACTTGAATAATGTCCTGAGCCTGCGGCTGTATACAACTAGGATACAACATTTATTGAGCTTCTGCTGTGTTTTCACTATGCAATTGGAGAGAATAGCATCTAAAAGGACAGTTACTTTAGAAAATGATGAGTACATGGATAGATCTCTACATAGGGTTTATTGGAGGAAGCAGAAGAGAATTCACATGGTTTAGGGAAGATTATAGAGAAAAGAGAACTGGACAGGGGTGTAAGGTCAGATAAGTGTGCAAAATCATCGTTGCAGTTATATCTGGCTACATAACCTATAGACACTTCAAAGTTTTGTCTGTAGACATTTTAGGATTCAATCAAACTCACTATCACAACAAATTTTTCTTCTTGTATATTATTTCCTGGTAAAGGACACTTGTATTTACTTAGTTACCCAAATTAGAAACACTTTCATCATCTTTCTTAGTAGCACATCATTTTATTAAATGATTTTTACAGAAATTAATCCCCATGGCTCCTGAACTAGTTCAGAGTCACTTGGATGACCACTCTGGTCTCTTTTTGTAGGCATGTGAAGTACATTTCCTTCTAAGGGAATAGACATTCCTTCAGCCTCAGCAGCACTAGCAGCCATCAACAGCCATGCTTTGTGACTGTAAACCCTCCCTGTGGAGCCAGCGATGAGAGATGACTGGCCCAAGAATGGTCACCTTCTGCACGGAGAACCAACCCATAGATGGGCCAGTGACCTGTGATGAAATATGGCATGAAGCAATGGAATGGGCCAATTAGACTCTTTCCCTTGTGAGTTTCACACAGAGAATACTGAGTGAATAAGATGATAGTGTGGGGATCAAAATTAAAATAGTATTATCAGAATCATAGCCATGAAGAATTCTGGGAAGATGAGGTAGTAGGAATTTTGAGTTGGAAGAGGATGTGAGTCAGATATAAGAGAGAGGAAGCTAGTGGATGGACAGAGGATGGGAAGCAGGTGCAGCGTGAGCAGCGGGGATGGAGGTAGAGGAGCTCTGGAGGGAAGGCTCGCTTGGCAGCATGGCTGCTCTGAGACACCTGTGCTTCCCGTGACTGCTGGCTCAGCCTTCTTTACATACATGTCTTTACAACCGAGGAATGCTTTGCATATACTTCCTGATAACACACCTATTGTTTTCACATTTAATAACACCAATAGAGAAACTCCCACTTCCTGCCTCCTATCTTGTTTCATTCCTATCCAATGCCACCTGACACCTGGATAGTCTGTCTAAAATGCAGATTTGATCACATTTCTCCCGTGCTACAAAATGGTTTCTCACCAACTGAATTCAATCCTGCTACAGTGCTTTCTCAGGTCCTCCACAACCTGTCTCCAGCCTACCTTTCCCTAGTCTTACTCTTCTACTCTCCCTCTCTCTCGGCTTCCAACTCACAGGCACCTGGGCAGGTATCCTCCATCCACCTTTCTGTCCTTTACCTGCTGTACTCTCTGCCTGGAATTCTCACTTTCCCCCATCTACTCCAGCTATGCTATTGTTGGCCTGGTTAGATCCTATGTCACTCTACAAGATGCAAGTGTCCATCTTAGAACCTTCCATGGCCTCCCAAAAAACAGAGGAGAGCTCTCCCACCATCGGCCACCCATGGTGACAGGTACCAAGATTGCCCTATGCAAGCAACTGTTTGTTCACATAGCTTCTCCTTCAGTCAGTATTTCTCAAAAATATGGCCCAAAGAACAAATACTTAAAGAATATCTGCCTATGAAAACATGCAGCCGGGTGTGGTGGCGCATGCTTGTAATCCCAGCATTTGGGAGGCTGAGACCGGAGGATCTGGGTTCGCGGCCAGCCTCAGCTACCTAGTGAGGCACTCCACAACTTAGTGAGACTTGGTTTCAAAATAAAGAATAAAAAAATAGGGCTGGGGGTATAGCTCGGAGGTAGAATGCCCCTGAGTTCAATCCCCAGTACCGCAAACAAAACCAAAAACATGCAAATGCCTTTTCCCTATCTATCTATTTATCTACCTACCTATCATCTATCTATATCTATCTACTTATTTATTTGTTACTGGGGACTGAACCAGGAGCATTTTACCTCTAAGCTGTACCCCAAGGACTTTTCATGTTTTATTCTGAAATAGGATCTCACTAAGTTGTTGAGGTCCTTGCTAAGTTGCTGAGGCTGGCCTCGAACCTGTGATCCTCCTGTCTCAGCATCCCAAGTACTGTAATTACAGGTGAGTGCCACAGCACTTAGGTTTTTTTCCCCCTATTTTAAATGCACATCTCTGGGGCCTCTCAGGTCTCTTAAGTTCATAATGACTACAATAAACTTTCAACTCCTTGAGGAAAGTTTCTATCTATTTGTCTCCTTTGTATGACTTCTAACTAGCACAGAGCAGGACATGAATAAGTAAAAACAACTGCCAGTCATGATGGTGCACACCTAGAATCCCAGTACTTGGGAGGCTGAGACAGGAGGAGCTCAGGTTTGAGGACAGCCTCAGCAACTTTGCAAGACCAGTTTCAAGATAAAAAATAAAAGGGCTGGGGATGTAGTGGGGAGAGTAGTTCAGAGGTAGAATGCTTTGGGGCTTATTCCCCAGTACTCACCTACCTCAAAAGAAAAAACTCAGTTAATTGATATCAAAATACAGGGTAGTACAAACTTTATGGATGCAATAGCTCAAGATCTAGGTAAACTTTGTGCAGGCAGGAGCTCAGGATCCAATCTTGCTCACCATTATTTCTCTGTCAGATCCTAGCCTTGGGCCATGGTGCAGTAAATAAATACTTTTTCACTAGCTGAAAGAAAGGTGGTCCTAAGCAGCTCTGAGGGTCAGGCAGCAAGACAGAAATGCAGCCAAAGCATCAGCAAGATTAGCACAGGGCCTGCTCAAGACTCAAGAAGAGGGGTTAAGTCAAAGCAAGGACTGGCAATTCTCTGCTGTTCCTTTGTAGAAATCCTTGATGTGGGCTGTGAAATGTCAAATCCAGATTTGATTAAGCCCCACTCCAAATCCCTGGGGCAAGTATGTATCCCCAGTCTTAATGTAATTATTGGAGCCACCTCTGTCTGCTATTTTCAAAAGGGCTGAGCTAGCACCCCATCATTGATACCAACTCCTACAAAATGAAGCCTGCGGTGAATTCATCACATCCCAGGCGGATCATGCCTAAAAAGCTTGATCTGGTTCCTTTCTGAAAATCGAAGTATTAAGTTAAACCAAAAAAAAAAAAAAAAAAAAAAAAGAAATCCCTCTCATGTGCTGAAAATTCAGGAGAAATGCCTAAAGGCCACAGAAGAAATCAAAGTTTCTACTTCTTTTGCTCAGGGCTAAACTGTTGTCTGTTTTGGAAATTTCCATTTCCTCCTTGAAATGATAACCTATCAATTTTCAGTTAACCCATATTTTGAATTTTTTTTTTTTTTTTTAAGGCAGAAGCCAATAATCAACATGAGCCGTTTGGAGGGCAATGGCTTTCCAGTGGGATGACTCAGTATACACTAGTGGAAACTTGGCTTCCACTGCTTCTACACACTTGAAGAACGGGCAAAAGAAAGAAAGAAAGAGAAAAAAAAAAGCCAGGACAAAACCTAGTCCCAAATCAAAGTAGGCACATCGGGATCTATTAAATTAAACCCAAATGCCTGGGCTTCACTAGCGCAGACCAGATTTCGCCACTGCATTCTCCGAGGGAGATGGGGTGGGGCCCATCCCCTCCCCAGCTCAACCACAAGCCAGAACTCCACTTTGTTCTGTGAAATTCAGAACACATTTGTCCTCCTTTTTTTCCCCCTTAAAAATATATCGTTGCCCTTATTTAGGGACTGACTGGAACCAAAATCCTGAGAGCCAAAGACACCAGGAGGAAGGCTGCTTTACTGTGAAATACAATCTGAGTGAAAGCAAGAGGACTGAGCAATCTCTTGACCTTACCCAGTAGTGAAGTCTAAAACTGATCCTCATGGTTTAGAGAGAGAGAGAGAGAGAACTTAGGGAAGGTCTGATGAGCTGTCAAACTGCTGAAAAGTGAGAGTTTTGCTTGTCACCCTATGTAGAAATGATTCAGAAGTTTTCCAAATTCCAGGAAGCAAATTCCTAAAGCAGGACCAACTAGTCTGAAGGGGCCCAAGTTTCTGGGTGACCCTAGAACCAAACTCCTGTATCTGGAATTGCTCAGATCAGCCCAGCCCAGACATCTAGATGTGGCAGTAAACTCTGTTGAATATTTACACCAGGCTCACCACAAGAGATAACTAAAGCAACATCAGGATAGGAAGGTGAAGGAGCAAATGGCTTTTCCCATTTTTTTTTTTGGTATTGTAGATAACCCAGGAGCATTTGACCTCCGATCTGTACCCCCATCCACTTTTATTTTTTGGTTTGAAACAGGGTCTTGCTATGTTGTTGAGGGTCTCACTAAATTGCTGAGGCTGGCCTCAAATCTGGAATTCTCCTGTCTCAGCTTCCCAAGTACTGGGATTACAAGAGTGTGCCATCATGTACAGCTGTTCCCATTTTTTGATTCCTACTTTGAAACCCAATCCTGGACACAGTAGTGACATTAAGTAACTAAGATGACTGGCTGATGTATCTCATCGCTCTTTCATGCACAAATTATGATAGACATAGTTCCTACCTTCCAGGTACTATCGTGCCTAGAAGGACCCATTCAATGCCTCACTCTCCCTCCACTAGCCTATATATGAAATTTAGACTCATGCAAATCCCTTACAGCTTGCCTTAACCTACTCTTCCATTTTCTCACCATCTTTGCCATATATTCTATCCTCTGGTCCAAAGATTATTAAACACTTTTCTATAAAAAGAAAAATTGCAAATATTTTGCAGGCCATATGGTCTCCATCACAAGGACTCAACCCTGTTGTTGTAGAAGCAAAGCAGTCATAGACAATACATGAGTGAATAAAAGTGGCTATGTGTCAATAAAACTTTATTTATAAAATAGGCAGTAGACTAGATTTGACCCCCAGGCTGTAATGTGCCCACTCCTGGTTTTTTTGTTTTGTTTTTGTGGTACTGGGGATTGAACTCAGGGGCATTCTACCTCCGAGCTACACCTCCAGCCCTATTTTTTATTCTTTATTTTGAAACAGGGTCTCACTAAGTTGTGGAGTGCCTCACTAGGTAGCTGAGGCTGGCACGAACCCGGATCCTCGGTCTCAGCCTCCCAAATGCTGAGATTACAAGCATGTGCCACCATGCCTGACCCACCCCTGTTTTTGAAAGATAAAATTCCTTCTTTCCTAGGTACCAGTTTCTTCTGCCTCATAACCTCTATCCTTTTTCTCCAAACTCAAACTGATTGATTAATTAAAATCTATTATTTACTGGAAGATTATTGTGTAACAGATACTGTGATAGGATCTCAAGATGTGACAGTAAGAAAAAAGTCATCATTTTCTATTATGATACAATTTAAGTTTGCAGAGAAGCAAACAGACAACAAAGACATACATTCCATGTGGAAGTAGGATGAAGAAAAATAATGATGGGATAGAGTGTTATTGTAGAGTTAGTATGTAGTATAAGTATATAATATATTACTATATACTATATTCTATACTATACACATTCTATAGTAGTATATAGAATATGTATACAGTATAGTATATGAGTATATACTATATTCTTTTTTTTTTTTTTTTTTTTTTGCGGTACTGGGGATTGAACTCAGGGGCATTCTACCTCCAAGCTATAGCTATAACCCCAGTCCTATTTTTTATTCTTTATTTTTGAAACCGAGTCTCACTAAGTTGCGGAGTACCTCACTAGGTAGCTGAGGCTGACCTCGAACCCAGATCCTCCGGTCTCAGCCTCCCGAATGCTGGGATTACAAGCGTGCGCCACCACGCCCGGCTATACTATATTCTTAATACAGCAGTCAGAAAGGCCACTTTGATGAGTTGACAAGGTAGCAGAGATGAAAAAAGAAAAATTTCAAGTTACATGGATGTCAGGGGTAGGGAAAGTATTTCAGGCAGAGGCAACAGTAAGTGCAAAGATCCAGAGGTAACATATTTTTGTTCTTTTGGAGGAAGTGAGAGGAGACAAGTACTTTTGTGGCACTATAGATGAATGTATTGGCAGATAAGGTCAAAGTGGTAGCCATGGGCAAGACTTTGTAGGGCCTCATACACCATAGAAAGGACTTTGATTTTTATTCGTAATGAGATTGGAAATCATTGAAATGTAGAGAGCAAAAGAATGATAAGATCTGTCATCTATTTCTGTGGGGTCACTCTGGCAGCAATGTATAGTGCAGAATATAAGAAGGCAAGAGTAAAAACAGAGGCCTGAGAAGAGACTATTGCAATAATTCAGGTGACAAGTGTTATCCAGGGTGATAAAACAGAGGGGTTAAGAGTTGTCAGATTCTGAATATACTTTGAAGGCAGAGCTGAAAACTAGGGTGTAAAAGGAATATAGAGTCAAAGATAATGCCAAGAGTATACAAGAATAGAGTTCCCATTTACAAAGAGAGGGAAGACTGTAGGAGGAACAGATTGGGGGGAATAATCAAGATGTGTTTTTTTTTTATCACATTATGTCTGAGATGCCTATTGGACCTCTCTCCATGGAAACGCTAAGTAGGCAGTAGGATGAATGCTTCTAAGATCAGTGGAGATGTCATGGATGTACCTTCATTTGGGAATTACCTTCAATTGATGATATTTAAAGCCATGAGACCAAGACCACTAAAGAAGATGTAAGAAGAGGCGAAATCAGGAACTGAGTTCTGAAGTGATCAGGGGTTTTGAGGTTGGGTAGATAAAGAATAGCCAACAAAGAGAACTTAAAAAGAATGGTCAGTGAGACAGGAAGTAAAGAAAGGAAGAGTGACCTCCCAGGAGCTAAGTGAGGAAAGTCTCTCTGGAAGGAGGAAATGAGTAACTGAAATTTTGCAAACATATTGAGCAAGTCGAGGACTGAGACATGACCCAGATTTGGCAACACGGGAGCTACTGTTGACTTTGCCAAGAGCAGTTTGAGGAGTGGTAAAGATGAAAGCCTGTCAAACATATATAACAGAATGGGCAGAACCCAATGGAACCTTCCTTCTCTTCAAATCCAGAAATGCTTTCTATTTCATAATATTTTTCACCATTATAGCTATTTGTTTATATTTCCATGTCCTCAACTAATCTGTCAGCAATTAGAAAGCTGAACTGTGTTCTATTCTTCATTATTTTTTACAACACAACACTAGACACAGTAAATAATCATTAAATGTTTGTTAAATGCATTTGAAATTGTAATCCAAGAAAGAAAGTTTTTGCATAAATGAATATTTGTACCATAAATACTGAAAACACCAATACTAATAAGCAGAATTTAAAAGGAGGGATGGGAACTATAAAACATTCTATAGCATGACAGTACAGATATTTGGGTTTTTATCCTGAAAATATTTTACTTCCAAATTCCTATTTCTTTACCTTATTTTTTTTTAAGATCACATTTATAGAAATGAAGATCACTACAGTGAACTACTTTGGGATCTGAATAACATTGGATTGATTTATTTGTTCTTTGTGGAAATGATTATTTGAGCATTCATCCCTTAGAGCTATGACTTCTAAGGCACAGAAGCACAAATTATTACATGATGATTTAAGTGACTTCCTAGTTATACTGCTTAATAAAATTAACATTGAGAGCTGAAACACTGTCCAAAAGTTGAATGGTAATTTTCCAAGAGTCTATTAAAAAAAAGTAGCAGCTGGGCATGGTGGCGCATGCTTGTAATCCCAGTACTTGGGAGGCTGAGACAGAAGGATCCAGGGTCTCAACCAGCCTCAGCTACCTAGTGAGGCTCTCCACAACTTAGTGAGACCCTGTTTCAAAATAAAGAATAAAAAATAGGACTAGGGGTGTAGCTCAGAGATAGAATGCCCCTGGGTTCAATCCCCAGTACTGCAAAAAAAAAAAAAAAAAAAAAAAGTAGCTTCATTTCAGAGTACAAAAATGGCAATACTTCTATCTATGAGTAGCAGTATGGTTAGTTACTGCAAATTTAGTGACCTAGTTGTGTTTTATTTATTCAATATGAGGAGAAATCTATATAGGTGTTGGGTGAGTCATTTCACAAGACCAAAGCCAAGCAAAATTTGAGCAATCCACTTGAAGATGTTTTTCTTGCAATGAGAAAGTTTCTTTGGGGTATTTGACACACAGGTGTGGTCAAACTTTAGCATGGAAAGTAAGAAGTCATGAATTCTAAGGCAATGACTCTAAATGTCTTGAGTATATGATACCATAGGCACAGCTAGACATATTTGCTATAAAAAGCCAAAAGCATATACAAGAGAGGAAATTAGGTAGAAGCAGTTATTTTTCCTTTTAACATTCCACTTGTCAATGATCCCAAGGACCAAATGTCTGTTCTTTACATAAAGGACACACACACACACACACACACACACACACACACACACACACACTTAATTTTACAGAGAAATTACCTTGTAGAAAACTATTTCTAAAAATCACTCTTTCGTGCCTATTGAGCTTCCTATTTTGTGGGTCATCGATTTAATAGGCTGTAATGCTATTTAAACATGGTAGATACTTAATGCACCATGGAAAACCCTTAAGCTATGGGAAATTACAAAAATATCTCAGTGCCATGGTCACAAAAGTGATCCGTCTTCTCCACAGGAACTTCAAAAGTAAAATGAAATTACATTTCCCATTGATTCCTGAGGGTCCATTGGCCCTTGACCATGGTCACCTGTGATTTCACTCATGCCTCTCTTAGGGATTCTGTTCAAGTCAGCCAGTCCATCCTCAGCTGTAGCAGCTCCAGAAATTGAGATTTTGAAAACACCAGAAGCTTCATCAATGACACAGCCCAGGGGTTCCAACCACGATTGTCTTTTAGACACACAAAATAATCACCTGGTACAGAGCCCAGAGAAGTTTCCTGATGCTCTTGATTTCAAGATAATAACATGTTCTCTAGTCAAGAGTCTTTGATCTAAAAAAAATGTCCATCAATAAGGCAATCAAATAGCAAATACATATTATCATTATCAATTTTAAAATCAACAGAGATTTTAAAATAAATATCTAATCATCACAATTATAGAGGTATTTATTTTAGAATTTGAAAAATGCACAAGAATATATAGACAGGAATAAAATATCATGGTCTTAACATAAAGAGGAAGTGTGTATAAACATTCATGAAGTGATTTTTGTTCTGTCTTTATATTAGTTCTCCTTTTTAAACTTATTAAAGGGTTGAGGGAAAGTTTATGAAATTTTATTTGTTAGGAGACTAGGAATTTATGCTTTCTTTACTAACTAGTCCATATCTTTTCCATAGCACCAATTGATGAAGAATATTGGATGTCTGCTCTGTGACTTTTTGGCAATTAGAGATGGGTACCATTTAGATCAAATTCAATGACTGTTTTCAAACACAGCACTGCTTGTAACCATTCTTACAAACAGGACAACCAAATAGCATACTTTCCATATTCAACTGACTTTCTGCAAATCAAGGTGTTCTCTGTCCTGCCTTGCTCTACTTTTAAATAGTTTTAAATAGCCACTTTCCTTTCTTTCCAAAATCCTCCATGTGCTGTGCATGAATAGGAAATGCTCTCATTCCTTTTTATTTCCTTCCTTGTTCTTTGGCTTAATCTTATTCTTCTTCCTTTCTTCAACAATTTTCAAATGGGAAGTGCTTAGTACAGTGGTCAGATGACAGTTTGGAGCCGAAGAACTCTGGATTTCCATCTTAGCTCTGAAACTTACTAACTATAATGCTTCCACAGATTATTGTCCTTAACTCCAAGCTTCAGATTTTTCATCTGTAAAATAGAGATATCAATAAGTACTTTCTGGGTTACTGTGGAGACTAATTGGGATAATATAATTAAAACACTGAACAGAGTACAGCATGAGTCATAGTTAGTATTACTGAAAAAAAATTGACTTGTAAAAAGCATAGGAAACATTAAAATTCTTTCGTAGCAATAATATTTGTAAGGACCTAATGGACCCACACATACATGGCAAAATGAGCTCATGATGACATTAATAGGAATGAAATAGACTCATGTCACCCAACTGCAGGCAAAGTTCATTCAGTACAGATACCCAGAAAAGACTGAGATGGGAAAGAACATAGCAGCTAACCTGACATTTAAAAATCGTATGTTTCTTTTCTTCATTTAGTCCTAGAGAGTATATTAGTAAATGTGGCCTAAGGAACTGAGAATGTGTGGTATAGGCCAATTGGGGTTATATAATAACACAAAGAATAGGCCCTCATTGGAGTTTTGGTGCTTTACAATAGATGAAAAGGCAAAGAGAGATTTAATCAGCTCACATGGACCTGGGCTTCCCTTCCTTCCTCTTAGAAGAAGGAATCTTGCTTTATTCTGGCTATTTCCTGAGGAGAGCCCTCTCCCTCCCTGAAGGATTTAGGCTAATTACAAATGCTGAGGTAGTTTCCAGGCTGAATAAAAAATCAAAAGGGAAGGGGTGGGGAGTGCTGTGGATTTCAGAGAAAAAAATAATTTGAGAAAAAGTATGTTCTCAAAGGGGGGAAAAATTAGAGAATTAGGTCACTGAGCTGGAGCCAGGAAGAATCCACATGAGTGGAAATTGGAACGATGAAAGTATTTCATATTCACACATCCAAAGGCTGACTGTGCCTGGCCTGAGGATGCTCTTCCTCCTCCCGGAAAATGCGGGGGCTGAAAGACCTCTAGGCTTTTCTATGTCATATTCATTCACTAATCAGCGCTATTCAGCTAGTTGTGCACGTGGTCATGTATGAGGTGCCCTGGAAAAACACAAGGACCACATAGCAACAATTATAATCAAAACCACCCGAGACTCTTACTTCAGCTTCTGAAATACGAAGCTTCAAAGATAGACATACCTCCAATGAAAACCAGCACTTTCTCTCTCTCTCCTTCCTTCCTCTTTCTGTCTTTTCCTTTCTTCTTTCCCTCCCTCCCTTCCTTCTTTCTGTCTTTCTTTCCTATTTTTTTTTTCTGCTAAGTCTAGAGTTTGAGATTTAAGTACTTGACAATTATGTATCAATGAAGACAGAATGCATTTTGCCTAAAGCAAAGATATAAATGGCTTAAAGGGCAGGCAAAGTGTCCTGTGTCACAAGACATTAGTTGAGGTTAAACTCTGCTGATGTGACTAGAATATTGACATCTTGGTTAGAATCAATATCTTGAAATTGGTGGTGTGGCTTGGCATATATATTTCCTTAATGATTTCCCAATGTAATAGAAAAAAAAATAGGACTCCACTCCACACATCTGAGGATCTTAAACTCCTTTCTCTAGGCTATCGCCAAGAACTGTCAAAAGATTTTGGTATCTAAATTTCCATTGATATCCTGACGTGAAGGGCAAAATACAATTCTGAAAATCTTGTTGCCCACCCCCCCTCCTTAAACCAGTCTTTCTTTTTGATGGTAAGGCCATTTATGTTTCAAGTGAGGAAATGCTGCTGGGCCAGAATTTGGGTGTTCAGTCCTATTGTATTGCTCAAGAAAAAAATGAAGCCGGGCGTGGTGGCACACGCTTGTAATCCCAGCATTTGGGAGGCTGAGACTGGAGGATCCGGGTTCACGGCCAGCCTCAGCTACCTAGTGAGGCACTCCACAACTTAGTGAGACCCGATTTCAAAATAAAGAATAAAAAATAGGGCTGGGGGTATAGCTCGGAGGTAGAACGCCCCTGAGTTCAATCCCCAGTACCGCAAAAAAAAAGAAAAAAAGGCAGTTTTATTCATTTGGCTCCTTCACTCATTTACCTCTGATTGCTGTATTCCTCTCAATTTACCTTTCCACAGCTTACCTGATCTAATGTACCATGTTGATGACTGTTAAGAGGGATTTATTTTTAATTTTGTTTATCTGGCTAGTTGCAGATATTAATGATTTGTTAAAGTGTTATCACTGTTTCATCTTGACTTTCTACTTAGTACATAACACTTACAAATCTGGCTAGACCTGCAGTTCTGAGCCTTAGTGCTATTTGAGAATCTAGTAAGAGCCTTTAAAATATACCAATCACTGGGCCTGACTAATTGAATAAGGTTATCAAAAATTCAGGTCTGGGGGCTAATTATTACCGTGTGTGTGTGTGTGTGTGTGTGTGTGTGTGTGTGTGTGTTACTCAGGATTAAACCCAGGGGCATTCTACCTCCGGGCTACACCCCCAGCCCTATTTATTTTTATTTTTAAAAAGGGTCTTGCTAGGTTGATAACAATCTTACTACTTGCTGAGGCTGTCCTCAAACCTGCGATCCTCCTGACTCAGGCTCCCAGGTACTGGGATTATAAGTATTTTACCACCACACTCAGCTTAACTATTACTCTTTAATATAGAGATGGCTTTGTCCAATCTCCTATGTTTTAGTAGTTTATTTCTGTGTTTAAAAAAAAATCTCAATATCTAATGGCTTAAAACAACAGTGATTTGCTATCTTCCATAATTCTGTGGGCAAGGAATGTGGGCAAAGTTGGGTTGACTGGCGTTTAAGCTCTGCATTGTGTCACCTAGAATCTTGCAGTTGTATTCAGTTGGTGGTTGGTCTGGGCCTGAAGGTCCAGTAAAATTTCACTCACATGACAGTCACCTCAGTCTCTTCACATGGCCCCTGTCTCTCCATGTGATTAGCTTGGGTTTCTTTACAGTGTGCTGGCCTCAGGTTAGTCAGACTTCTTAGCTAGCAGCTGGCTTTCAAAGAAAAGGAAATGAAAACTTCAAAGAATGATGTGTGTGTGTGTGTGTGTGTGTGTGTGTGTGTGTGTGTGTGTGTGTGTGTGACCTCTGAGCTATACCCCCAGTCCTTCTTATTTTTCATTTTAAAGCAGGGTCTTGCTAAGTTAATGTGTACTGACCTCAAACTGTGATCCTCTTGTCTCAATCTCCCAAGTACTGGCATTACCAATGTGTGCCACTGCTCTCAGAAAATATTTTTTGGTAAAAACATTCTCTTTAAGATCAAACTAAGCCAGATGTGATAGCATACACTTGTAATCTCATTCTTGAGAGGCTGAGACAGAACAATTGCAAGCTCAAGGCCAGCCTTGAGCTTGAGTGAGGCCCTCAGCAATGTATAAGACCCTGTTTCAAAATAAAGTATAAAATAGGGCTGAGGGTGTAGCTCAGAAGTAGAATGCCCCTAGGTTCAATCCCCAGGACCATAAAAAATAAAACAGTAATTCATACTATAAAGGGAAAGATGCCATTTTATGTTACCAAATGTTTCTGTTGCAAAAATTATATCAAAAAATAAAGCTCAAGCTGAGTTTTTCCTTATTTGTTCTAAGAATTCCTGCATACTTATATACCTATAATATATATTTTTATGAATATATGTTTAATAAGGTTAGTTTCATAATTTTTGCTTCCTTTTTATAAATGAACATCCAATCATACCTATTTTTTCCCAATACTTACAATGAAATTTAAGACCATATTTTTGTTTGATTTATTATAAGCGGCATTTTTCTGGCACCAGTTATTTTTGGGTAAATTTAGTGCACAAAAAGTGACTTTCATATAATGAATGCCTAATAAATGTTAGCCATTTATTATTTTTAGCAAAATTAATTTCTGAAGAGTTTTAAATTTACAGAAAATCTGTGAAGTTGGTACAGAGTAGCCCCATTCCCATATTCAAGTTTCCACGCTAGCATTACACAGTTGTTTGGTACTTTATATGACAAATTTATTACAATTAATGAACCAATGCTGATATATTATCAGTAGCGCACTACTGGGTATTGAACCCAGGGGCATTCTGCCTCTGAGCTACATCCACAGCCTTACTTTATTTCTTATTTTGGAACAGGGTCTCACTAAGTTGCAGAAGGCCTCACTAAGTTGCTGAGGCTAGCTTTGAATCTATGATCCTCCTGTCTCAGCCTCCCGATTACTAGTATTACAGGCATGTGCCATCATGCCCTGCTTAATGCTCTTTTTCTGTTATAGGATCCCATCCCAATACATTATCTTTAGTAGTAATGTTTCCTTAGGCTCCACTTGGCTGTGGTAGTAACTCAGATTTTTCTTGATTATCATGACATGTATAGTTTGGGGGAGTGCTGATCAAGTACTTTGTACAATGTCCTTCAATTGCAATGTGTCTGATGTCTTTCTTGTGATTATGATGAGATTGTGGATTTTGAGAAAGATGTAAAGACCATTTTCATCATATATTATCAAGGGCACACATGTATGAATATGGCTCATCTTGGTGTTAGCTTTAATTATCTGGTGGAAATAGTGTTTGTTAGTTGTTTCCACTATAAAGTTAATCACCCCTCCCCTCTTTTCAAATTGCACTCTTTAGGAAGAAATTACTATAAATCACACTGAAATAGTGGGGGTGAGGTTCCACTTCCCGGAGGGCAGAATATCTATATAAATTATTTGGAAATCTGTATGGAAAATGTGTCTATTCCTTTCTCCTCTCCTTCTCCCCCATTTACTTTACTTGTATATGTCCTTATATTCATGGATATTTGTTCAGTTGTTTACAGTTAACATCCAATGCTACTTTAATTTTCAAACTGTTCCAGCTTTGGATATTGTGAGCTCTTTCAGTCAATTCTTGGGTCTTTTTAACATTCTCCCATTAATTTGAAGTTGCTTTTGGCTGATGTGGTGTTTTGTTTGTTTTGAGCATTTTGTTACTTCCTGGCATTGCAAAATGCTTCAAGCTTTATTGTATTATATATTTGCCCTTGTTCTAGAGCAGCCATTTGTCCCTGGAGAATGGTATTAGGAGTTAAGGTGGAGGTACTGGTGTACTCATTCCCACTGTTGCTCCTGTGCCCTCTCGGCTGAGAGTGAGAAGATGTGTATGTGTATACTAGCGCACTATGAACGAACACATCTCTCTCTCTCTCTCTCTATATATATATATATTATATATATATATAATATATATATATAAATATATATAAAAATATATATTTAAATATAATTAAATATATATATATAAATATATATATTATATATATTTAATTATATTTACATCAAGCTAAACATGAGTTTGTACTTATGTCTCTAGCTCTAATACTTTAACTGCATATCTCTTCCCCTTGCTGGTCTGTAAACTCCCTGTCTGAAACAGTGAGAAAACTGGCTCCAAACACTCATCAAGAATTTACCTAAGTGCTCCATTCCTGTGAACAGTGGTATTGGAACTATTAGTGCAAACCAACGCTATCAACTAGAGTACAGTATTTGTGTACAATTTCTGTTGACGTTAGTCTCAGAGATGCCACTCATTTCCAAAATAACTTAGTTCAGTATTTTTCCCCCACCCCCTTCAGTGAGATAGTCTTATACCTTTGTAATATATGTACATTGTTTTCTCATATTCTGCATTCCAACTAATCTTCTAAATTACCTTCTAAAAGGGTGCATATATTAAATTTTACTTTTTGTGTTATAAATTTTGATAAAGGTATTGTTTCATATATCTACTATGTCATTGTTATTTTTATTGTTTTAACAAAGATTTATATGGTACTTACTACATGAGAGACACTAACTCACTTAATTCTTTTAGTAGCTTTATTATACTATCATTTCTGTCTGCTACAGGTAAGAGTATTACGGCATAGGGAGGCTAAAAGATCTTAAAAATCATAAAGCTAACGTGGGTATATATGGTTTGAGAACCTAGAACATTTGTGCTCTTAACCACTGTACTACCTTGCCTCTCTACAACCATTTTTCTCTTATTTTCCTTTCGTGGATCTTTCTCTTCCTCTTCCTCTTCCTCCTCTTCTTCCTCCTCCTCCTCCTCCTCTTCCTGTTCCCCCTCCTCCTCTTCTTCTTCTTCATGGCACTAGGGATTGAACCAAGAATAATTTTAACTCTGAGCTACAACCCCTGTCCTTTTTTAATTTTTTGTTTTGAAACAAGGTCTCAGTAAGTTGTTTGGAGTCTCCCTGAATTACTGAGACTGTCCTTGAACCTGTAATCCCCCTGTCTCAGCCTTTCAACTACTAGGGTTTCAGATATTCACCACCATGCTAGTTGAATTTTTCTATTTCTCCTTTTCTTCCCAAAACAACTTCCCTTTTATCATAACACTGAATTTAACTCTCACTCATTGTACCTTTTAACCAAGTATTTCCAATTTCTCAACTATTATCTATTTCAGAAATTCGAGATATGAAGACAAGAGAGGAACACCATGTTGAAATGATTACACAGTTACTCTGACTCCACCAAAATGCCATCCAAGTTACAGGATACAGTAGACAGATCTTTTCTGTTTTGGAATGAAAGGTGCTTAAGTGTCAAAGTCCAAATTTCAAAAAGAGGTCAACCTTTCGTCTGAGGATCCTCCATACTGTTTTCCAAAGTGGTTGCACTAATTTGCAATCCCACCAACAATGTATTAGGGTTCCCACTTCTCCGCACCCTCGCCAGCATTTGTTGTTGTTTGTGTTCTTGATAGTTGCCATTCTGATTGGAGTTAGGTGAAATCTCAAGGTAGTCTTGATTTGCATCTCTCTGACTGCTAATGA
>PVLC010004877.1:37554-81092 GCA_004027655.1 Graphiurus murinus | reverse complement strand
CCAGCCCTATTTTTTATTCTTTATTTTGAAACAGGGTCTCACTAAGTTGCGGAGTGCCTCACTAGGTAGCTGAGACTGACTGAGAACCCGGATCCTCCTGTCTCAGCCTCCCAAATGCTGGAATTACAAGCGTGCGTCACCACACCCAGCTAAGTGGCTCATTTTGAAATCCTGTTGGGTTGAGCTCTGAATGCACACAGCCTCTTCGTGCCGTACAAAACTCGACCCTCCTCAGGGACACACGACAATCTTTGAGAGAACCCAGGGATGCGGAACATATACAGCCTGAGGCTCAAGTCTGGATCCTGATTTCTGGTTCTCAGGACAGGCCCCTATAATCAAGTTGTAACAAAAATCAAACACTGAGATAGCAAACTATTTTTTAACCGTGTGCAGTTCTCTCTCCTCCTTAGAGAAAAATGTTGGAACAGGCAGCTTATCTAAGCTGAGAATTAGCAGGGTTTTGAGCTTTCACTAGTAACACTTGAGGCTAAGGATTACAGTAGAACTGGAATATGAGCTCAGACCCCAAGTCTGCATAGTGCTCTGATCTTGGATACGAAAGGCTTTATTTCACTCATTTGCTCCACTTACACTCCGTTTCCTCGGGGGACAGATCTGATACCTCCAAAAGACCCCGCAGGCCAGACTGTCAGTCAGAGTTAGATAAAATCTCTTTTCAATAAAATGTAATATGTAGCTTGGCGCATGAGTGGATCTTGCCCAGAGGAAGGGTACTCCTCAGGGCCAGGCCCTGGCCCCAGCATCTGACAAGCCACCAGACAGGAAGGGGCCACTAGCCCCAAGAGGCTTTGGGGGCTGGCAGGAAGTCCAAGGCAAGTCAGAGCGTGCTTCATGATCAAAGCATCACTACAAGAAATTTCTTCTCTGAAATACAGCGGCAAAACTAATGGAATTTAGCTTCCCACTAATGAACAAGTAGGACTGTCACATATCAGATCCATGGTTCCAGAGACCCAGGAAAAAGTGCTGACAGATACATGATCAGTAGCCAAAAGGTCACGCCCCAGCCCCTGTCTTGCCCACTTCTGTTACTTAACAGACAGAAGGGAGCCACTGCCTTCCAGAGAACCAGTTGTTGGTTGAAGTCTCTCCTTTGGTGGTAAAGTCAAGCCTGGGAGAAGTGAAGGTCCAGGATCTTGATGGCCAGAGTTCAAATCACAGGCAACTTTAACTTGTGCTTAGTCACATGTGCAAGTTTATCCCAGAACTACTCCTTTTTAAAAAAGTTTTGAAGTGTTATGACAATAGGACAGTTTCTATTTGGCAGTTTACTAGCCCAGCTTACCAAATATAAACTGTTCTGAGACATTCTGGAGTGAAGCTTCTTGACTTAAAACTATTAACACCTTTGCTGTCAAGATTTCAGATTTAAGCCGGGCGTGGTGGCGCACGCTTGTAATCCCAGCATTCGGGAGGCTGAGACCGGAGGATCCAGGTTCGCGGCCAGCCTCAGCTACCTAGTGAGGCACTCCGCAACTTAGTGAGACCCAGTTTCAAAATAAAGAATAAAAAATAGGGCTGAGGGTATACCTCGGAGGTAGAACGCCCCGGAGTTCAATCCCCAGTACCGCAAAAAAAAAAAAAAAAAAAAAGATTTCAGATTTATAAAATCATCTCCTGTATAGTTCTTACTTGGAAGTTTACTTCAATCATGTCCAAAAGTGCACAGTTAGTGTCTTTTCTGACATAGTTCTAGAAAGCAAAGATTATTAGAATTGAAAAAAGGAAAATTACTGAGACTTTTTAAAGAATGGCTCAAAACCAGATATTTTTCACATGACAAAAAAGGCTCCAAATGAACCTCATGTTTAATTTTAAATTTCTTTCAGTACTGGGGATTGAACCCAGGGGCATTCTACCTCCAAGCTACACCCCCAGCCCTATTTTTTATTCTTTATTTTGAAACGGGGTCTCACTAAGTTGCAGAGCGCCTCACTAAGTAGCTGAGGCTGGCCACAAACTCGGATCCTCCAGTCTCAGCCTCCCAAGTACCAGGATTACGAGCGTGGGCCACTATGCCCGGCTTTAATTTAAAATTTGAGGGATAAGGAGAGAAGGAATAGTTACAATATTTGCCTTTTGGGGTAGCATAAACTTTGAAGTGTGTCTTATCTAGCCTGGAGAGTCAAACTCAAGCTACTCTCCATACGCTGGCCCGTAAGCCTGCTGCTGGCCTGTCTGATGTCTTCCTGTCACCGGTGTGCAGCCTTTTTTCTTCTAAGGTCTACTTTCCACCAGAAACTTTCCGTAGAAGTTTTATCTAAATAAGGTGCCCTAACCCGAACAAATTGAACACATAAACAATTTAAGTATTTGCCGTACTAAGCTGACCTTTTGAAGTTACTAGACTAGTTCAAATGACAGGCATTAAGTGAAGTTATGTGAAGGACAAGTGTCAGGAGATGCCTAGAGATGTTTCCGGTAAAACTGAAGTGAGGAATGTGTTAACCAGACAAGAACATCTGAGGACTGAGGTTGGAACCCTAGTGCATGAGATCGTGCAGTGGAGTTATAAACTATAAACAGAGCTTTGGTGGTTTGATCCTAAAATGCAATGAAGGGCTAACATCCACTAACATAAAGCTGAAATTGCTCTGTGAATATTTGTATGCCTGCCTTCTTTCACAACACAGGTGCTTACTGTATCAGGCAGAAGCTCTGGCTTTGCTAGTGTTGCTTTTCTTCATTATACAGTGTCCAAAAGAAATTTCCCCAGGTCTGAGAGCCTGTGCTCTAGGCAGAGCCTCTCTGCGCCTGACATGCAAAAACTTCCTTTCTTAGATCTATGCACCAGCCGTACAATGGAAGAGTGCAGGCTTTCCACCTCAGCAAGACTGTAGGAACTTGGGGTCACAAAGACACTAATGTCACAGGGAACTCTTGCAACAGCTGGTATATATGAAAACAGAATCCTGGGAAAACGATCCACTGAACTGTTAGTCACTAATGCTGTTTCTAAAGCATCCTTCACATAGGGGAGAAAAATAATATCCATTTAGGGAAGCTAGTGTAAAGGGGGGGGGGGTGCTTTCAACTACAAGTGGCCCATTGTGCTCAAGAAAATATGCAAACACTAAAAAGACTTACTAAAGTAGCCAAAATCCCTCATGCTTTGTAAGGACGGTCAATTCTGATTTCCTCAGAAGTAGCTTGGACACTAGCTTTCCTGGTGGCCCTTTCATGCCCGGGCTGCTCATTTCCTGGGAGCCTCTCAGCCAGAGGGATGCTTATCCCAAGAGACTGAGCCCTGCCTGAGCTGACCAGAAATCAGCTGACCCGCCCGGAGGTTGGGAGTGCGTTGAAAACATGCTTCCACAGCCCAAGTTGTGACTCCCAAGGAAAGGTGTCCTGCTAGAGGACAATAATGCGCGTGTCCTGATACTTTTTGTCATGCACACGTTCCCCCAGGTCGGATTTACTCAGAAGAAAAGGGTTTGTTGAGTTCAGGCTCTCTAGGACTAAAATGATTGAATTTGTTTTAAAGCTCATGATGCGCTGACCTGGGTGGGAGAGGGAGCGGGGTCAGTGCCTGGTCAGCAGGAGCCGCCCAGGCTCTGGGAAGATTGTGTGCCCACTCTGCTCTCCTGGTTTCACACGTCCCTCCCGCCTGACCCACACGGCCACATTCTCAGGCTAGGGCCGACTGCTCATATGTGCCAGAATGTTGGATTTGGAGCCGAGGTGGTGGCACATGCCTGCAATCCCAGTATTTGGGCGACTGAGACAGGAGATCACAGGTTTAACACCAGCCTCGGCAATTTAGCAAGTCCCTCCATAACCTAGAGACCCTGTTTCAAAAGGAAATAGAACTGGGGGCATAGCTGGGAGGGAGAATACCCCTGGGTTCAATCCCCAGTACCACACACGAAAATCAGTAACTTTCTGAAAACTTTTTTTTTTTTTTTTTGGTGGTACTGAGGATGGAACCCAGGGGCCTTCTACCTCTGAGCTACACCCTCAGCCTGATTTTTTTATTCTTTATTTTGATACAGCATCTCACTAAGTTTCAGAGGGCCTCACAAGTTGCTGAGGCTGGCCACAAACCTGTGATCCTCCTGTCTCAGCCTTCCACGTACTCAGATTACAAGTATGCGCCACCACACCCAGCATCTGGAAACTTTCTATACCAAGTTTAAGTATTCTAGCTCTCCTAGAATCTTAGGATATGCAGAATATGTAATTGAGACAAAAGCTACTTTTGTTTGCTGCTAGAAATCTAAGGGAGACAGGCTGCAGCACCCCACCTCTCCCCCTAGGACAACAGAAATTAACAAGTAGGATAAAAGAGAAGATGTTCAAACAAAGCCAATTTGAGTGTTTGATTTTCATATTGAGATGGAAGGACCGTCCGCCTTTTTTTAAGTCTGGCCACTCAGCCCCTCCTGCACTCTGTACAGGGACCCTCAGTGCCGGCTCACCCAGGAGAGCCTTCTTGTCACCTCATCACTAGTTTTGTGTGAAGTAGAGTTGGAAGTAGACTTCTAAGATGGACTTCCCGAGAGTTTTTATAGTCAAAGACTAAACATGAATCAAAAGGAAGAAAGTACTGGTATGACCATAAATATTTTTATTAAATGTGAAAATACACGGGCATAAAAATAGTACCCATATTTGTAGACGTCTGAGACCCATTTCAAATAATTTTTAGGTTCTTTTATTAAAACACTAAGTTTGAGATGGATTAAGTTACTATTGTCTCATTCTTTCAAAACGAGCTTTCTCCGGCATGCCCCGTCCCACCTCCCCTGTGCTCTGCTTCCCTCTCCAGTGAGTCTCATCCACGGGTGAGTGCGACAACCTGCTACTGCACACAAAGCCACGCAGTGGCTAATTTTACTCTTAAATCATTCAGCAAATGAGATTATCTGTTAAAAAAAAATCATCTCCACCTCTTAACATCATTTGAAATTACAGAATAAACTCTACCACTAACAAACAGAAAAGGAATGATCTAGAGTAAGGATAGTAGTTATTGACAAAATTAACATTTGCCTTCCTTCTTTTATAAATACAGAAAAGTCAACTACATTCAAGAAAGTCGTGTGAACTTCTCTAGGCTCTCCACTGACGCGTACTCGGTAGAAACTCTTCAAGGCCCATAACTGGCGCCCTGTAGCTGTAAGGCAGGTGGCTCCAACACACACACCTAAGGAGCCACTCTTAATTTCCACATCTGACACACTTTCTTCATGGTAAATGTCAAATACACCTTCTGACCAATTTCATGCCTTTAAAGGTGAAACTTTCTATTATCCATTATGAATAGAAAATGATGCCAATTTCAATTTGTGATTCTACTGGCCTTTTTTTCTACTTGGTTACCATTGGTAACACATGTTTCTTTTTTATTGTAAAAAAGTCATGAGTAGTTTTTAAGATCCCATTATCAGAGCTCCAGCAACTTGTTTTCATACTGATATTTAAAAACAGACCTTTAACACTGACTAAAGACATTTTAAAATTAATGTTGTTACATCCAGTTCACATTAGTAAACTACTGGAATTGTTTTCATCAGCACAAACTGTCAGAACTAAGGAATGAATTAAATGTCTCTCTAGTAGTAACCTTCCTAAAATATCTCTAAGCTGATTGCTTTACTTCCTGCTGTGGAAAGTGTCCAGTGCACAGGCCAGTGACATTCTAGTCCCCCCAAAAGGAGGGTCACACAGAATAGAGCACAGCTAAGGCAAGGGCACCCCTCTCTGATCTTATTTTTCCAAGAGGAGCCACAAAGGTTACCTGGCACCTGCAGTTCCTGAAAACAGAAATGAATGTGGAAGTAGCTCCACAAAAAACAAAAAGAAAAGAAAAATGCCTTTTCAGTAATGCGTCTTTACACTGCATAACAACGACCTGTGTCAGGCAGCTGGGAAGAACGACCACTCTATCCCTTGACACTTTCAGGATTTTCCTCAGTCACTATTTAAGGAAAGCAGAAAGTGACTATCTTCCCATCTGAGTGACACCAGAAGATTGCTATGGCCATCCACGCTGGAACTTAAAGGTCATTCCTTCCTTCATTAATCATCAAAATATTTCCAGGGAATATTTTCCTCCATGGTGTTGGCACTTGGCACCAAAGCTTCTACTTTCTCTTCACTGAAAACAGGCCAGTGACTGCACATTTTGGTTGATGACTAAAGGAACAGCACAGCTATTTTGGTTGTTACAAGTGAAGGGGTGGGGTGCAAAATGCCTTCTGGGCAGCAAGCTGGGAGGCAGCAGGGCCCATGCAGCCCAGCCCCCATGTGATGTCCCCGTGCTGCTCTGGCTCCTTGCTGGCAACTTTTCATGCTCTCCAAGTGGAAGGGCCAGTGACTTAATGTTTCCTATCTATGTGAAAATTCTTACTTTTGAAGGTAAGTAAAGGCCAACACTATATTTCAAAGAGGTCACAGTGACATCCGCAAAAGGAATTGGGTGGAAAAAACTATATTGCTGACATAACTAGTAATAAGGTTGCTCAGATTAAAGAACAAAAATTAATTTACCTCAAATTATTTTCATACTGGCTTGAGTTTTGAGATATTAAAATGAAAGCTGCAAGCTATTCACTAGTTTTCAAAATGTGCTGTGAAGTTTATTGAGAAGAAAAGGTTCCTAAGTAGATGCAAAAAACATTTGTTTTGCTCAATTCAACTATGTGACTTATGTCCTTCACTTTAAAAAAAGAAAAAAAAACCCTTTTCCACATATGTTTCTTCTGACTGCAGAAGAAAGTGATTTGTGCTTGGCTGCTGTAGGCAGTTGTGGTCAGGATGCTTCCCACAAAGAATCAAGATTCTTCGCTTCACAAGAGCAAAATATTAGACCTTTTAATGCTTAAAATGTTCAAAAATGCTTCAAGGTGAAAACAAAAACCTTTCTAGAATAAAGGTAGTACTTTTTAGGTTTTAAATGCAGCATTGATAGTTCCATAAATATTCAATGTTCTTGATTTAGTAACACTCATTTTCTTTAGGGCAAAAAATATCTAGTATACAAAGACTGCGTAGTACATTTCTTAAGTAGTTACCTTCTTAAAAAGTAAGAGGATGTTACCTCAGGAGGAGATGCCATTTTACTAAATGCAATGTAATGGGCACATAGAGCTGACCAGGTTCACAAGTCTGGTCACAGGCCGAACACCTAGCAGCATTCAGAAACTGCCCTAAGATAGACATTGCTTGAAGTGGGCCGCTACTATATTACCTGAACCTATTTTACATGTTACTTTTAGTTAACTTGTTCTGTTTAGTTTCAAGCAAAAGAGCCCCTACATTCTTATAATTAAATTCAACTTAAGTGGTTTTTTCAGCATTCTTCTGTAGGTACTGAACAAAAAAGTAAATTTTAACATTGATCCCCAGTCTGTACCTAGACGTATGGACTAACATTTGGTGGCAGGTCACCTAAAAGATGGACTCTGCCCTTCTTCAATGACAGTCATCATGCTGATGCTGACGCGGGAGTGAACACTTGCATGCGACTGGACTGACCAAAAGCTAAGCATAGTTTTCCCTAAGAAGCTCACCTGTTCATATTGTCTTTAGACACTGAAGCACAACCCATTCTCCGGAAGATGATAGGTCCTTCTTACAGCTGCTATGCAAGACCGTCCAGGGAAGACTCTCTACGTGCCCCAGTGCCCAAAATACAGAACCCATGAGCATTTGCGCAGGGGAGCCACTTCTCCCGTTCACCTTGTCAAAAACAGAACTGCTCCTCGCCTCCCCACCCTTACAAACCCATCAGCCTTAAGTCTAACGTGGATAACAACAGATTTTTTTCCTATTAAAAGAACTCTTTGGTCATGGACAAAATGAAAGATCTGAAAATTTTTTCAAGAGGATCCCAGAACAAGGTTTCTTTGTTTTTACTCTTTAAAAAATTAAGGAAGAAGAGCCGAAAAAAAGTTGATTTAATTGAAGTGGAATTTAAATCTAAATGGTCCGCCTGAGCTGAAGGGATTGAACCCTTGCCATGAGTTCCAGCTTCTGTGGAAAGGGTTGCCACCGCCTCCTTGTTGGCTCTCTGCATCCAGGGGGTCTTCTCCATCATCAAACTTCTTCCTCATTTCTAGATTTTTAAAAAAAATGAGCAAAATAAGACCCAGGTGCTAAGGTGTATTAGGAGAGGGGGCAGGAAACTACTTTTCAGTTGTCTCAACAGTTTCGTCTGATACTCAAATCCACACTCTCCCATTCCCACCCAGAAGAAACAGACAACAGACTAAGCGCCAGTCACAGAAAGAGGTGATGTTCAGGCTCCCTAATCTCACCTCAGGAGCTACACAGGAATTCTTTGGGGAAAGTAATTCCAAAGAAAGAGGCCGCTAAAAGTCATACTCTTCTGATGAGACACAGCTATGTCACCACCCGAACCCCAGAGTCTGCCAGGCAGCTTCCTCAGTCCTCTTCCCAAGCACGTACGTACGTACCAAGCACCCTAGAGTCCACTGCTGAACCTGGGCGGCACTCGGTGCCTCAGGCGTGAGCGGAGCAGGCCTCCGCCAGGTGTGCTCCCAAGGAGCACCGACTTGCCCTCCCCTCCTGTGCCCACTGCCCAACCACCATGCCGCTCAGCCCTGCAGCGCAGACACACGGTGGGAGACCACAGCGAGGACTGCTGCAGGGCTGGGAAGAAGAGCTTAGAAAAAGGCAGTTCATCCTGAGAAGAAACAGGAGCTAGAGAAGGGGACCTGCCGTTCTCTTCCCAGCGTAGGCCTTTGTGACGAGCTGCCCCACCTCACACAGGTCTATGAGGCCCCGCCATTCAACGGCTATCGTGGGCACTTGACGGCCGCTACATAACAGAATACAGTTTGTATTCCTACTGCACTTGGTGAAGTCCATTTCTGTCTCTACCTAGAACAAAGGATCATTTGCCTTCAATTCCACAGCATAAATAGGTCTTAAAAAAGATTTGCCAAGCCGGGCGTGGTGGCGCACGCTTGTAATCCCAGCATTCGGGAGGCTGAGACCGGAGGATCCGGGTTCGCGGCCAGCCTCAGCTACCTAGTGAGGCACTCCGCAACTTAGTGAGACTCAGTTTCAAAATAAAAGAATAAAAAATAGGGCTGGGGGTGTAGCTCAGAGGTAGAATGCCCCTGAGTTCAATCCCCAGTACCGCAAAAAAAAAAAAAAAAAAAAAAAGATTTGCCAAAGGGGAAGATTTGATTTCTCGTTTGTTTCATCTATCTAGCTCAAATCAGAGTTTCTGCTTCCACTAATGTGGAAAGCTGCAAAAAAGGAGTAGCTACCAGCATATCGCTGAATGTCGTCTGAAATGACAACAAATTATCAATATTACCTCAGTTGTTAGCCTGTCTTACTCTCACTTCCAGGTCATATGTAATAAAAGAACACGTTGATCAACCAGTCAATCTACTCATCTGATTTAAGGCAAGACTGCTAGGGAACACAGCCTGGGTCACAGCAGGCCCAGACTAGCTAGTTGCTCCTCTCCGACCCCATTTCCTCACAGGCTCCTGCGAGTTTCTCAGAATTCATCACTGACCTGTGAAGATGGAAGGAACCTACGAGACAACGTGCTGTGCTCAGTGTTCTCATATCACAGCTTAAAAACTCTGAGGCTTAGAAAGTTGTAGTAACCTGTTCAAGAAGACCCAAACTCTGGTCTTCTGAGTCCACATTTTATGGTCTTTCACTGCACTATGTATCTGATGGTCTCCAGAGGGAAACGGAGGCACACAGAAAGGTGAACTTCTGAAACTACAGGGCCCTCAGTCCACAACCACCACCCACCAGGCTCTCCACCCTCCACTTCTGACTGCCCCTGAGCTGGGGCAAAGGAGTAAGAGCTAATAAATCACCAATTCCATTATTTCAACATCATAAAAAGATGTTGAAGGTAAACCCTACCTGGATCAGAAAGAACTTCTTTAGCAGCTGCTATGTCAATGAACTTCTTCTCAGCTTTTTTCTTTTCTTCTTCATTTTGGAAGTTATCTGGGTGCCACTGTAGTGCTAGCTTCCGGTATGCTTTAATGATTTCTTGCTTTTTGGCATTTCTGAGGGGTAATAAAATTAACAATCATGAGTTAAAAACTGTCCTACCACCATAAAAACTACAAGAGATGGCTTAAGATCCCATTAGCAATTAACAACCAGCTTTCCTAATAGTTCCAATGGTAGCATAGGCTGCGGATTTGACACTGGCTCTGTGTGGCCATTAGAGCCAGCCAGGTGACCCTGGACTCGTGTTCACTAAGAATCTTACTGGGAATGAAGAACTGGTGTTTACAGTTCTTGTACTTTCCCTTTCTCACTTTCCAAGCTACCATGATTCAACTCTTTTTTGGTTCAAAGGTCCTCTGACTCTTTGAACCCTTTACTCTGGGATTAGTTTACTTAACATTAGTAACAACAAAGTTTCAGACTTTGGATTGAAAGTTGACAGTTCACTGGTTCAGGGAAGGTGCCTCTTAGAAAAGTATAGCTTTATTTTGGGGCTTGGAGTTTGTTTTGTTTTGTTTCATTTTGTTTTTGTCTTTCTCTTATCCCCTTTCCCCATTCCCACCAAAAGAAAACTCATTCCTTAACCATTCCTAAAAATCTAGGCATAGAACCTACTCATGCCACAGCCTTTGTCACCAACTTTTATTTCTCTATTATTGCATTATTGGTCTCTATCAAAGAAGTTTGCCTGTAATATATTCAAAGTAGCTTTATGTTGTTAAAGACTTTTAGAATAATATATGACTAAAGTTATATAAGCAAATAAAATTAATCAGAGAAAGAAAAAAGCCAATGATTAGCTTTTAAACAATCGATTAAAGATAGCAATGCAAATTTTGAATTTAAAATTCACCTTTTTACTCCCAAGATTTTATAATAATCTCGTTTCTGTGACTGCTTCAGTAGTCTCTGTGCTTTCTCAAGACCTTCCCGAATCTGCTGGTCATTTTCATTATGTTCCTGAGCAGCTTCATAATCCTGAATAGCTGTCAAAATATGTTTAAGATAGTGACCTTAGGGGAAAATTTAATTCACTGCCTTTACGTATCTTGCCAATTGATATTAAAGTCATCATGCCCAACTTCTTCACCCTTTTACCATTCCTGCTAAAAGCCTAACTTACAAAAGACATAATTATGCTAAAGTTAAGAAGCCTATTACCTCCATTCGATAAAATTCTCTGTGGCTGCTTTACTTGTCCACTCTCCCACATTATCCACACAAGCCTCCTTCAAAGTATTTTAAGATCATTACTTTATATCATACAGAGCAATCTTAACCACCACTAACGCAACTATTATACAGTAAGACACTGGCAAAGAAAATCTGCATGTCAACTATGAGTCCACAACTCAGAAGCAGGAGAGTTAGAAAGGGAGCGGGAGAAACCCATTAGCAGACAGGATGACCACAGGTTTCAACACAGACTCTAACACACTTGATTTTTATTCAAGTGTCAATCAAAACAGAAAAACACAGTCCTGATATGAAAAGTCTGATAATAAACCACTGCACATCTTTTAGAGTATTTTAAATGGAAAGTACAAAGCATCTGGCTATCTAATCACATGCAAAAAAGAGTCAACCTAGCAGGCCTGAGGCTGTCCCTAGAAAGGCCTGCCGATGAGGCTGGCCCATGGCCAGTGTCTGGGAAGGTGGATTTCAGGAATGCTCCCAAGAGTCTGTGATAATGGCTCACTATGCCTGAACTGTTTGTACAAACAATATGGTGTATGCTAAATACCCTTCTGGGAGCCTAGAATTTTGGTCTGGACTGAGCGGAAGATGCCTAGTGTTAGCCCCCAGTGAAAGCCAGAGGTGCTGGGTCCAGCAAGCTTCTCTGGTAGACCAAACTTCAGACATGTTGTGGAATTAAGATTGTCCTGTGTGACTTCACAGGGAGATGACTCGGAATCATCTACCTGTTTCCTCCAGATTTTGCCCTTTGCCAACTTTGCCTTTTCCTTCAGTGGAGTAAATCTTAGCAGGGACTGAGTACGACTATGTGCTGGATCCACCAGGTCCTCCAAATTCTAGTTTTTATAGAAATACATTTCACTGTGAGAAAAGACCTCTCTCCCCATTAACATGCCTGAGCACTCATCTTAACATTAGCTAACTGTGTGAGGAGTGTGAAGCAGCGCCTCAGCAGAGGAAAGGCTAACAAACTTAGTTAGCCTGCACTGCAAAAAGAAATGAACCAACCCCACCTTTGGCCCAGGCCGGGAGGATACTTCAAAGCAATTGTCCTATCACCTCATGACACTCTTAATATTAAATGTTAACATGAAGCCAGACATGATGGCGCACACCAGTACTTAGGAGGCTGAGATAGGAGTAGCGCAGGTTTGAAGCTAGTCTCAGCAACTTAGTGAGACCCTGTTTCAAAAATAAGAAAATAGAGCTGGGGGTATAACTCAGGTAGAATGCCTCAGAGTTTGACTCCTGGTACCACTAATAATAGTAATAATAAAAATAATAAAATAACAATAATAATAATAATAATGAGGAGGAAGAGAAGGAGATATTATTGCTGTGACTAGTCCTCCAGACAAGAAGCTATTAAGTCAAAGACTAGCTGGGCATGGTGGCACACGCCTTTATTCCCAGTACTTGTAAGGTTGAGACAGGAGGATCGCAGTTTCCAGGCTAGCCTTAGCAACTTATCAAGACGCTCAGCAACTTAACAAGACCTTGTTTCAAAATAAAAAGGGGTGGGGATGTAGCCCAGGGGTAGAACACCTCTGGGTTCAATCCCCCGTACCAAAAAAAAGTTCATTCTTGAATGTTCAGCATATCTCCTCTAAAAGTCTTTATATTATTTTTATTAAAACCTAAGGTACACACATTTTTTTAAGAAAGAATGTAAAATTATAGGTTGCTTACTATATTCACATGATTGCAGGTAATAATTAGAAAATTAAATGTGGATTATATAAGACTTCCCACACATATAAAGCAGATAGATTATTACATACTCTGCGGGAAATAAAAAAAAAAAAAAGCTAGTGATACCCAATTATGTTTATCCCATAGCCATAACTGTGCAGCTGTGAAAAGCAAAATAAGCCACATTAGCCAATTCATCATCTAACCTCTAAATCTAAACACAATCTATCCCAAATTATTTTTCTTCCATAGTCCCCTCAAATCTTAAGGAGCAATTTGACAAAATAATCACAGCAGCACTGAAAACAGCAGTAGACCAGAAATTTTGATAAATTTCTGGGAAAAAGAAAGTTAAATGGAATCATAATAAAAAGAAACCTAAGGAACCACAATCCAAACACATACTGAGGGAGATCCTGGTAGATCTGGAAGCCATTCTTTTGGGCCAAGGATTTTCAGTTTAAGCAGGAGTAGCTGTAAGGCAACCATCAAGCTGGCCTGTAAGAAGACAGAGGAGAGGCTGCCAGGCCCTTGCCCCTGTGTATGGAGCAGCTGGCTACAGCACTAGCCCCAAAGGGGCAGAGAACCAGTCTTTAAAAAGCAAGTGGAAGGTGTGCGTGGGGAGGGTCCCTGACGTGGCTGCTGGGACCAGGACGAGAAACGGAGCAGAGCCCAAGGACACTCAAACCTTTACAACAGTCCTGGGACAAAAAAGGAAAGCAGTCCTAGCCAGAAGCGAGGTATACTAAAGGAATCCACTTGATGAGTAACTGCTGCTCCTGTGGCAGCGGGGCAGGTCTTCCTGGAACAGGTCTCACCCACATGCAGCCTGCCCTGAGCTCCCCAATACGGAGAAGAATGACAGACATCCACACACACACAGACCTGGGACGTGACTCTCCTCTCATTCTTCCAATCTTTTCTAAGTCCCAAACCAGTTTTCCTTCAAAAGAGAGCCACGGTCCAACCACTTCTCTAACCCCTTCCACTACTCCCACAGTTACCAGTGGGATGCTTTCCCTCTCTCACAGTACAGAAGAAATAGTGCCACCAGCCCACAACCTATTTTTGAAAAAGGTTTGCTGGAACACAGCCATGCCGGTTCATTTGCACTGTTTTGCACCACAGCAGAGTTGAGTAGTTACAACAGAGTACAACAGAGACCATATGGCATGCACAACCTGTACTATTAACTATCTAACCTTTTTTTTTAAAAAATATGTGTGGTACTAGGGATTGAATCCAGGGGCATTCTACCTCTGAGCTACATCCCCAGCTCAATTTTATTTTTTATGTTGAAATAGGGTCTCGCTAAGTTCCCGAGGCTGTCCCCAAATCTGTGATCCTCATGTCTCAGCCTCTCAAGTACTGGGATTACAAGTATGCAGCACCATGCCAGGCTTACTATCTAGCCCTTTACAGAAAATGTTGCCAACTTCTGCTCTTCAGAAGAGTTAACTACACTCATTCATTCAGCAAATACACGAGTGCATGCTGTGTGCCAGGCCCCTGTACCAGGAACACATCAGTCAATAATATAGACACGGAGTGTCTCCTGTGTAACAAGTTCTAACAAAGAGAACTGTTTATCTCATGAGGGTATCTGAGTCATCCCTGTATTTACCAACATTTTTGTATTACTTCAATGTCAGTGTATTCCTCTCACAAACTTCTTTAAAAGAACTGAGGAGATCTGAGGAGTTCCTGTTCATTTTCCACAAGCTTGAAGGCGTCCTCAAAAACGGCCTTTACTTTCTACTGAGTGGAATCCACCCAGATTAAAAAAGCTCCATGTTCCACTATCCGTGAACATACACCTATTGATTCTTAATTCATTATACACCTACAGTCATTTTAAGCTGGTGATTTTAAAGAAGGTAACACCACTAAACAGATGACTATGGAAAGCCTTCATATTTTATCTCAGGATTTCAACCAAAGACACTATTATGTAACCTGCTAAGTAACATGACTGCTCACTTACTACATTTTGTCTCTCCACTTTTTTCCTTCTCCCTCTCTCTCAGTAGAGTTATTTAATTTCCATACTTGTGATTCAAACAACAACTTTACTCTTGAAAAACCAGAAGACAAAGAATGAATTCATATTTAAAGGAATTTTTTAAGGAAAAGAAATAGAATTCAAAGACAGATTTAGTGTTAAGCATCTTTTTCTTCCAGAATTAAGCCATCGTTTCCCTAAAAGCAAGTCATTTACCATTACAAAAGCACCTTTTGAGTTATATTTAGCAGCCTATGAAATCTGACCGTTTTTAACAGCTAAGCTTTTTTGGTTCTTCTGTCGCTTCTCTCATTTCACTATTAGAGCTGAGGGTTTAGATATAGATGACAAAAGTACCCTTGATCAAGAGATCCAAAACTAGAATGCAAAATACTAGCAAAAACCATCTCTTCAAGGAGACAGAGTAGCTCAAAAGTGAAAAGAGCAAGTAAGCTAAAGAATCTGTTATGAATATTGAAACTTAACTGTTTTGACTGCATACGTTTCAAGATTCACTCAAACTACAAGGTCTGAATGTCCTACAGAATGTTCCACAAATAGTAGTAACCAGAGTTATCATCACTCCCTGAAAAGTACTTAGGAGCAAGATTCTTTGGAAATTGGAGAAAACAGGAAAAGAATGACTGACCAGTCTGCCTTAAAAAAAAAAAAGACTATCACAAACCAAGTCTTACCATTCAAATCCTTCATTTAACTGTAACAGAAAATTACTATTGTTTATTTAAAAACTTTACCTGACTTGAAACAAAATCTTTCCAATAAGTGTCTAAAAGACCCAATTCTTTAAAAAAAAAAAAAGTGAATTAAATATTTACAATATACTGTCACACACAAAGTTGTAAAACAATACATATGATTCTATTTTTTTTTTCGGTGTGTACTATATATATGCCTTAGTTATCTTCAGAAAACACACAAGGTTATTCTAACATCCAGAAGGAATCTCTCTTACTACTTTTACTTGAAGTAAACAGCTATCCTAATGTTACTAAATAGTTTGGAGGTCAGAGAGGATCCTTTTCTCTTAGACATATAACACTTATATATATATGTTTTGTGTATATATGTATTTTACATACTGTGTATATGCACAGAATATACATATATGTATAAAATATAGAGTAAATATATATACATAGAAAGTATGCAAAGATAAATATAAAATGAATATGAGATCTATAGTTTAATGGATATGAGATCTACGATTTAAATTTTCTGTTCTGTTGTTTTTCCTGACTTAACTACAACAAAGAAAGTTAATATTTTTAATTTTATATTCCACTAAACTGGTTTCAACAGCAGAAGTCTTTCCTCAGACAGTGTACATTAAGTTCCATTAAGAAAGAATAACTTCCCAACCATGGTGGCACACATTTGTAATTCCAGTACTTGGGAGGCTGAGACAGGAGGATCGCAGGTTCGAGGCCAGCCTCAGCTACTTAGTGAAGACCCTGTTTCAAATTAAGAATAAAAAATAGGACTGGGGGTGTAGCTCAGAGGTAGAACATTCCTGTATTCAATCCCCAGTACTGCAAAAAAATTATTTTCAAATTCCCTACCATTTTTCCAAATTTGTCAACATTTCCATGTACACTGATAAACTAGTTCTAAATAAAAAGCCACTGAACATGTACTGATTTCCTATCATTAACCTTTAGACATGACAAACCAAATTCCTTAAAGACTCACCTTCGTCATACATCTCTTCTATTAAATAGGCCTCCGCTCGATCTTTCAGAGCATTCACGTTGTCGGGTTCCATCTGCAAAACTTCGGAACATATTCTAATACCTTCAACCGGCTTCTCATCCTAAAAAGTAAATGTGAGAAAAGAATTTATGGTTGTTATTCCACATATGAAGTATTTACATTACTGGGAACAAGTCAACTGTTACCTTAGAAAAGCAATGACAAATCCTTTCTTTTGAACGAATTGTATATTCGGCAATGCTGGGCTCTGTTTTCATGACAGATTCATATTTGCTGATTGCATCTGTGTACCTATTAAATGATCAAACTGTGATGAGTAACAATGAAATTCTATTTCCAGAAAGAACCCTTTCTCTTCACTATATGTTCCTTATCAATTCAACAGAATAAGCACCTGCCTTCAGACACTTGACCTTATTGATCTAGAGTAGCATGGAAGATGCATTCCTAAGATATGAGATAAGACATTTGGCCATAGGGGATATACACAGGAAAATCAAAGCATGCCAATCAAACCCAGTGATGAAGTCCTTTATAGAACAAAGCTCATGATTTTGAAACTAACACCTATAGTCTGACTTAAACTGAGCACTTTCAACAAAACAGATATCAAGTTTTATTTCTTGGTTATGACATATTCACCAAAACAGCAGAGCTTATTACATGCCATTTTATTAATAAATGTCAGTATTCATAACTAACTACAATGTAGTTCCTTATAGAGGGAACCTGTTTAAATTCCCAACATTATAAGATTTCTAGAGCAATAAGCCCATGTCAGCATCTTCTTTAAACTAGTTAAAAGTACTAGTCATGATGTTATATACTAAGTTACTGTCTTCCAGAAAGGCAAACTAAAATATAAAATTATCTGCCATTATGACACATTATTTCCAAAATGCAGCAATCTACATTTACATGCTGATCAACTAAAACACAGGTTTAAATAGAACATTTAAAGAAAAGTTAGTTTCTGGGAGAGTGGGAGAGTTGTACTTTTTCCAATTCCTCTACCTAAGTACAACTAGAAACCCTAGAAATTACATGATTGTTAAGACTGTAAGAATGTAAACAAGGGGAGAGAAGGCAGACTAGCCAGTGGTCCTAGACCCCGGGAAAACACAGGTTGAAGCAAATCAAAGGGATGGCCGGTGTAGACATCTTACCTGCCATCTCTGATGAGCTCTTCAGCTGATTCAATCAGCTTATTAAGTTTCTTGACTTGTTTATAGTGGGCAAAGCACCTTTTATGATCCTGATCGAGTTTAAGACATTCTCGAACTTCACTGCTCATGTCATTAAAAAGGGAAAATATTCTAGTCAAACTGAGTAGTTTTCCATGTTAAATACAGAAATCATAATAAAAGTATTTACTTGTAACAAAACGTACTGACTTAATTTTCTAAGCTTTTACATGTGACACTTATATACATTAAACACTACTTTGTTTCTAGAATAAAATAGCCCTCCTGCATGTGCACGCGTGTGTCCATGTATGTATCTGTGTGTGTGTGTGTGTGTGTGTGTGTGTGTGTGTGTGTGTTTGTTGTTCAGGGATTGAACCTAGGGGTGTTCTACCTCTGAGATATACCCCAACACTATTTTATTTTTTAATTTTGAAATAGGGTCTAAGTTGCTGAGGGCCTCATTAAGTTGCTGAGGCTGTCCTCGAACCTGCAATCTTCCTATCTCAGCCTCCCAAGTACTGAGATTATAGGTGTGTACCACCACACCTATAAAATATATTTATTTTAATAAGTATATTTCATGAAAATAAGCTATGTGAAACTAGAGTAACTTAGGATAATATAAAATATATAAATGGATAAAGAATATAAAAACAGCCTTAACCACATTGTATTACCTTCATATTTAAATGCTAAAGAAGATGAGGTTATTATCTGACTGCCAAAGATAAAAGAATGATCAGATATGGATGTCAATAGCACTGACCTAAGGGACAGCTCATGGTCTCCCAGTTGGTAGTACAATAGGCTGATTTTATAAAATGCCTCAGTATTATCATTCTTCAATTTTGATGCAGCTTTTAAGTCACTTATTGCTTTCCTAGGTTCCCCTTCTTTTACAAAACATTCAGCTCGAAGTTCCCGTAGTTCTGCATCCCAAACACAAACCTTGAGAAACAAAAGAACTAGACTTTAAGAAACAATATATTACACACATTTATTCTTGTAATCCACATATTTTATCTATGTATATGTACACATAAAATGTCCTTAATGTGATGACTTCCATATTACAAATAGTGCTTAAAAATCTGATAGAATTTAAATGTGACAATTTCTCCAAGGACATCTTCAATTCTAATTGGGGGAAAAGATGTAAGTAATAACAGGGCCCTTTTCGTTCCTCCCTCAATTATGTAACTCTAAACCTTTAAATATAAGAAAATATAGCATTTACAATTAAAGAGCTGTTTCCAGTGATGTATATTTGAAGAGAATATTGTATAATCAGAATTATTTTCCTTAATCAACAATTATAACTTCATTCCAAAAAGGAAAATCTAGCAAAATGTCTACTCTACTGATAACTAAATGAAACTCTTTCATAAAATGTCACTTCCTTGAAATCACATTATCTTAACCAAGAAAGAAAAGAAAAAAACAATGTGAAAAAGCTGGAGGTTGAAGCTTCACCATTCCTATTTTATCAAAAGTCCTTAATTTTTAATAAGCACATTAGTATTTTTCAAAATATAAATCCAAAAGGTTAGCCATGTGTGGTGGCACACGCTTGTAGTCTCAGTACTTGGGAGGCTGAAACAGAAGATCACAGGTTTGAAGTGAGCAGTGAGGCTCTCTGAAACCATGTTTCCAAATAAAAAAAAAAAAATAGGTTGGGGGTATTAGTCCAGAGGTAGAAGGCCCCCTGGGTTCAATCCCCAGTACCACACACACACACAAAAAAAAAAAAATCCAAAAGCTCACCAAATATAGTATGAGCTATGGGAGTATTAATACTTCTTAGAGCTGCTGTACGCCATGCCAAATTTTCATATTCATGAAAAAAATCAAAATCCACATTATACATAAATGAAATATCATGGACAATGAGCTAGGTCAAATGGACAGTCTAAATAGAAGACAAAAACTACCACTTAAGAGTTCATTAATGAGCTATTAATAATTTAGTAAAATGTGAATGGGCCATGTCACATGATTTGCTCTAGAAAATTATCAAAGAAATGGCCATTCTACATACATCACAAGTTTACTGCCAAGATTAAATGAAGCTATATATCAAAGTGCTGTGAAAACGGTATGTAAATATGAATTAGGACTGCTGCCATTTAATACTTTAAATTGCCTTCTGAAATCACTTATTATAACCTAATTTTTTTTTTCTATTTTTGGTATTGAGATTGAACTCAGGGGCATTCTGCCTCCAAGCTTAACACTCCCAACCGTTTTTATTTTTTTATTTTGAAACAGGGTCTAAGTTGCTGAGGGTCTCACTACATTACTGAGGTTGGCCACAGCATGGATCCTCCTGTCTCAGCCTCCCCAGTACTAAGATTGCAGGTAAATGCCACCACACCTGGCTTATCATTAAATCCTTCTGAGGCAAAGAAACTCTAGTCTTAGTTTTCTATCAAAAACCCTCTGGATCTCATCAACTATTTTTCTGCCTTCTTTCCTAGAAACTTCTCATTATAAACACTCCTCTCTTTCCAAACATCATTTTTCCTTTTTCTTCAACAAACTTTCATCTTTTACCCTATTATCAACGTTTAGAGTTCTCTTCCTTGAAAAATACAAAATCAAACCAAAATAGCAATGCAACTAATGTACTAATGTATAAAACTAATATATAAAAATCTCTCTCTACTCCCTTCTCCCCTCCCCTCCTCTCCTCCCTCCCTCCCTCCCTCCCTCTCTCTCTCTCTCTCTCTCTCTCTCTCTCTCTCTCGCATTTAGAACATTTACTGAAAACTTCAGTTGCAAATTTTGTTCTATTCAAACATAATTTTTCACTTAAAAGCTGAAAGCTCAAGGAGAAATCTAATTTTACCCTGTCTAAATTTTTTTGTGGTATATATAGCATTCAAACATTCAAAGTGTACAAACATGCCCTACAGTAAAAAAGCAGGATGGGGCTTGTCATCTGTAGTATCTAAGAAACTTACCTCTAAAATCTTATCAAGGAAGGTTATAGCAGCAGTATAATCGGCACTGTCGAAAGCATCGAGTGCATGTGAACGCAAACGCTGCATTTCATCAGACTTGGTAAGTTGAGACTGGGCTTCCTTTTCTTCATTTTCACTTGGATTAGATTTGAGCTGTAAGAATAGTAACAAGTTAGACTAAGCAGAATTCTTATTTTTTATTTTATTTATTGTGGTACTGGGGATTGAACCCAGAAGTGCTCAACTTCTGAGATATATCGCCAACCCTTTTTATGTTTTATTTTGGAACAGTCTTAGCTAAGTTGCCCTGTGCTGACTGCAAACCAGTGAAAGGCATGTGCCACCACACCTGGCTAGGGTTTTTAATTTCTTAAATCCAGTACCCATAATATAAACAGAGATCTGGCCATTCCAAATAATTTGGAGTAGACCCTGATGTAGAGGATACAGTTATGCCATGCCCAGGCTCCTAGCCCCACAAACTGTGGGGTAATAGAAGCGTCTTGCTTTAAGCTATTAAATTTGGGTAATTTGTTATATAACCACAGGAAACTAATACAGCAGTAACACAGGGTGGAAGGGGCTAGGCTATGAAAATTTCCAAGCAGATTTTTGTACTACTGATATTTTAAAGTGTAAGAGAAATAATTAACCTAAATCCCTTATGCATCACTCCTCTATGTGTTATCAGCATTTTCTTTGACAATAAGAGGGAGATAATAGTACTCACACAATGTGGAGTAGTCACTGAGAGATTAAAAAGATACTCTATACAACATATAGCAAGTACTCCCAAAAGTGCTAATGGAATTTCAGACTTTTGTGATTTTTTTTTAACTGATGCTGGGGATTGGAGACTGAACCCAGGGCTTTATGTGCGTGCTCTATCACTGATCCTTTTGTGCTCTTTCTATAATGAGGACCGGCTACAAAAGACATAATGCATTCTTTAGGAGGAAGCTCAATTTATTTCTCCTTACATTATACATTGACCAACTTGAACTGGATACTCTCTATTAAAATTCCAGCAATTAAGATTCTAGAATAGAACCTAAATTTAATTCTTGTGAGGACAAAATAAAATTAGACTTTGATGTAGTCCCACTTTTTTTTTCTTTGCTTCTTTATTCTAAGGCAATCTATTGTTTATGACAAAATCCGAAAATCATAGACAAGGCATTAATATCCAAGATCTATAAATAACTCATGCAGCTAACATAATCAAACTTAAAAATAGGCAAAGGACTTGAAAGGACATTTCTTCAAAGATGATATTAAAATGGAAAACAGTTACATGCAGAGGTGCTATCATCACAGAAATACAAATCAAAACCACAATGAGTTATCGCCTTATACCTGCTGGAAAAAACTACAACTATCATTTGGATGGAGACTGTCCCCCAAAGGTCCATGTTCAAGGCTTATTCCTCAGCGGGGTGCTACCTGAAGGTAGTGAAGCCTTCAAGAGGTGGGGCCTGGGGAGACATTTAGGTCAGTGGGGATGTGCCCTTGAAGGGGACTTTGAGACTCCAGTCTCTCTTTCTCTCTTTGCATCCTGGACATGAAACACATGGGCTTCCTCTGCCAGGAGCTCCAGCCATGTTGTACTGCCTCCATACAGGCCCCAAAATCAAGGCCATGCACTGAAACCTCTAAAACTGTAAGCCAAAATAAACCTTTCCTCTTTTTCAGATGATTATCTCAAGTATTGTATTATAGTAAAAGAAACCTGACCAACATATCTATTATCAAAGATAAGTATTGGCAAGGGTGTAGAGAAAGGAAATCCTTGGATATTGTTGATGGGAATGTAAATTAATGTAGCCATTGTGGAAAACAGCATGGAAGTTCCTCAAAAAATTAAAAATACAACTATTGTATAACTCAGTAATCCCTCTCCCGGGTACATACCCAAAGGATATGGAATCACCACCTCATAAAGACATCTGCAGCCTCATGTTTGTTGCACCACTGTTCCTAAGAGCCAAATATCGAAACAAGCTTGAGGTCTGCTATAGCTTGGATCTGGAATATCCTCAAGATCCATGTGGTAAAGGCTTGGCCCCCGGGGAGGAGGTGTGACCTTTGAGAGGTGGGGTCTAGTGGGGAGGTCTTCAGGCCATTGGGGAAATGCCCTGGAAGAGGACAGGGGATCCCAGCCCTTCATCTTTCTCTATTTTGCATCCTGACCATGAGGTGAGCAGCTTTGCTCCACCAATCCATCCTCACCATGATGTGCTACCTCGGCACAGGCCCAAAAGCAATGGACCAAAATTCTAAAACTGTGAGTCAAGTAAACCTTTTCACTTTATAAGTTGATTATCTCAGGTATCTGATGGTAACAGAAAGCTAAGAAATGGTCCATCAGTTCCCGCCATTTGCTACAACATGGGTAGAGCCAGAGAACATTATATCAAATATATATGAAATAAGTCAGATATAGAAAGAACAATATTGCACGATCTCACTTATATGTGGAATCTTAAAACAAAAAGTCAAATCTCATAGAAATAGAAAATGAGATAGTGGTTACCAGGGTCTGTGTGAGAAAGAGGAAATGAGAAGATGTAGGTCAAAGGATATAACATAGCAAATATTTGGATAAACTGTTGAAAGATTTAATGTACATTAATTCTGTAGTTAATAATAGTGTATCATATTCAGGATTTTTTTTTTGCTATGCTAAACAAGTAGGTTATAGCTATTTTTTGCCACAGGGCAAAAATATGATAAATGGATATGTTAATTCACTCTACTTTAGCAGTTTAGTATCTTTATGATGTCATATTGTATACCTTAAATATGCATAATAAATTTTGAAAAATGATAAATTAGACCTTGGCATAAAATACATTCAATGAACTCCTGCTTGCTCAAGAAACAAATATTTCTAAGACTGGGCGTGCGTGCATGTGTGTGTATGTGTTACTAGGGAGTGAACCCAGAGTCATTCTAGATTTGAGCTACACCTCTAGCCCTATTTTATTTTTTGAAACAGGGTCTCCCAAAGTTATCAAGCATTAGTCTCAAAGCTGTGAGTGTCACAGAGGATATTAAATTTAATTATGGTTCTGTGGGTAAGCAACACAAATTTAAAATGTTTTCATAGTGCTTGATAATATATAGGAAAAGATTAAATATTTGAAGCATATGCAACCTTCTCCAGTAACTTCTAGAACTTCACATATTCTTCTGGCAATCTTTTTTTAATGGAAAAAGAAAAACACAGAAGATCTAATTTTTTTAAAGGAATAGTATATAAATCAGGGGGTGGGGAACTGCATTCAAGTATTCTAAGATCCTTGTGTTTTCCATGTTATTAATGCTTACTACTGTTAAATAAGCATAAGGCTAGTAGCCCAGGACTGTCTCCATATGCTAAATTCATTGTTAAGGCACTATAACCCAATTTAGTATGTAAACAAACAAAAACCTAACAGAAATATAACAAAGAGCTAAAATCTCAGCCAACCATAAGCAGCCAAGCCTCAGCCAGTCATAGGCTGTCAGCTGATAAGATGACATCTAAATAAGGCAAACGAAGAGCTGCAACCAATAAAGCTGTCTCTACATCCCACTTCCATTCTGTCTATAAAATAATCACTGACCACGTTGTAAAGCCCAGCTCTCTAACCTTTTCTGGTTTTGAGTACTGTCCAATTCATTAATCTTTCTTTGCTAAAATAAACTCTGCTAGATTTAAATTGTTGCAAGTTTTTCTTTTTTTGTGTGGTACTGGGTATTGAACCCAGGGGCATTCTACCTCCAAGCTACACCCCCAACCCTATTTTTTATTCTTTATTTTGAAACAGGGTCTCACTAAGTTGCAGAGGGCCTCACTAAGTAGTTGAGGCTGGCCGTGAACCTGTATCCTCCAGTCTCAGGCTCCCAAGTACTGGGATTACAAGCGTGTGCCACAATGCCCAGCTTTGCAAGTATTTCTTATAATACAGTAATCAAAAGAACATAGGAATGACAAAGAAGCAGAAACAGATCAACAGAACAGAGAACCCAAAATAGACCCAAAGTACAGTCAACTGATTATTGAAAAAGGGGCAGCCAGGCGTGGTGGCGCTCACTTGTAATCCCAGCATTCGGGAGGCTGAGACCAGAGGATCCGGGTTCGCAGCCAGACTCAGCTACCTAGTGAGGCACTTCGCAACTTAGTGAGACTCGGTTTCAAAATCAAGAATAAAAAAAATAGGGCTGGGGGTATAGCTCGGAGGTAGAATGCCCCTGAGTTCAATCCCCAATACCGCAAAAAAAAAAAAAAAAAAAAAAAAAAAAAAAAAAAAAAAAAAAAAAAAAAAAAAAAAAAAAAAAAAAAAAAACAAAAAAAAAAAAAAAAAAAAAAAGAAAGAAAGAAAGAAAAAGGGACAAAAGCAATTCAGTAAAGGAAATAAAGACTTCAAAATATAGAACTAGAGCAATGGGGCACCCAAAGGCAAAACAAATCAAACTCAACTTTAACCTCCCACATTATGCAAATTTAATTCAAAATAGATTTTGGACTTAAGTGAAAACAAAAAAGCATAAAACATAGGAGAAAAGCTTTAGAGCTTAGAGATCGACTAGTTCTTAGAAATGATACCAAAAACACAGTAAATAGACATGGGGGGAAATATCAATAAATTAGAAATCATCAGCTGAACTTGATGACTCTAGCCTGTAATCCCAGTTCTTGGGAGGCTGAGACAGGAGATAGCAGGTTCACAGCCAGCCTCAGCTACTTAGTGAGGCCCTCCACAACTTAGTGAGACCCTGTTTCAAAATAAAGAATAAAAACGAGGGCTGAGGGTGTAGCTCAGAGGGCTGAGGGTGTAGCTCAGAGGTCGAATGCCCCTGGGTTTAATCTCCAGTTCTGCAAAAATTAAAAAATAAAAATAAATAAATAAAATAGGGCTGGGATGTAGTTCAGAGGTAGAATGCGCCTGGGTTTAATCCCCAGAACCAAAAAATTATTTTAAAAAACAAAGGGCCGGGGGTATAGCTGAGAGGTAGAATGCCCCTGGGCACCCTACCCAACAAAAAAATAGATCTCATGAAATTAAAGACTGTTGTTCTATATTAAAAAAAAAAAAACTGTAAAGGAAATAAAAAATGATCTAGAAACCATTTTCAAACTGTATATCTGACAAAGCACCTATAATACTCAAAACACAATAGTAAAGAAGAGAATAATCCAATTAGAACATGCCAAAAGGCATGAACAGATATTTCACTGAAAAGGACTTACAGATGGCAAGTAAGTACATTAAAATATGTTCGACATAACTGACCATTAGAGAAATGCAAATCAAAACCATAATGTGATTATATTCCACAACTATCAGAATGGCCAAAATAAAAAACAACACTACCAAACCCTAGAGCAAAGATGCAGAGATGTAAAATGGTACAATCACTCTGGAAAGCAACTTGATGATTTCTTCTGAAACTAAACATGCAATTACCATACAAATCAGCAATTATAATATTCTTGGGCATGTATCTCAGGGAAATTAAAATTGATGTTTACACAGAAATCTGTATAAGCCGGGTATGTTGGCTCAAGCTTGTAATCCCAGTACTTGGGAGGCTGAGACAGGAGGATCGCAGGTTCATGGCCAGCTTTAGCAACTTAGTGAGGTCCTCCACAACTTAGTGAGACCCTGTTTCAAAATAAAAGATAAAAAATTGGGCTGGGGGGCAACTCAGAGATAGAATTCCCCTGGGTTCAATCCCCAGTACTGGAAAAAAAAAAAAATCTATACAAGAATGTTCATAGTAGCTTTAATTTGCAATAGTCAAAAATAGGTAAATAAATAAACAATCCAAATGTCCATCAACTGATGATTGGAAAATTAAATGTTACATACATGCACTGGAATAGTAAGCAGTGAAAAGGACCAAACTAACTGATATATGCAAAAATCTGGATTCATTTTTAGAAAATTATGCTAAATTTAAAAAGTCAATTTCAAAAGGTTATGAGTCGCTGCCGGGCATGGTGGTGCACGCTTATAATCCCAGTATTTAGGAGGCTGAAACCAGAAGATCAGGGTTTGCGGGCAGCCTCAGCTACTTAGTGAGGCCTTCCACAACTTAGTGAGATCCTGTTTTAAAATGAAGAATAAAAAATAGGACTGGATGTGGAGCTCAGAGGTAGAATGCCACTGGGTTCTATCCCCAGTACTGCCAAAAAAAAAAAAGGTTGAGTCAATGTACAACATTTTTGAAATATCAAAATTTGAAAAATAGATAACAAATTAATGACTGCCAAGAGTTAGGGACAAGGGACCAGAGTGTGGCGGAAGGAAAAATGCTATGGTTATAAAAGGTCGACAGGAAGGATTCTGGTGGTAAGAGAACTGTTCAGCACGGTGACCATGGTGGTGAATACACAAACCAATATATGTAATAAAGTGTACAGAAATGAATACACAAACACAGAAATTAAGAGTAAAACAAAATCTGAACAGACTAGTAGATTGTATCAATGTCAACATCCTGGTTTTAACACTGTATTATAGTTTTGTAAGATGTTCTTGAGGGAAACTGGGTAAAGAATACATTGCATCTAAATCTACAGTGATCTCATTATAAATTTCAATTAAACATAAAAAATTATTCAGCACAGATACACATTCTTTTGGAAGAATTTCTATAAAAATAGCAAGGGCAGTTTTTTTGTTTATTTTTTATGGTATTGGGTATTGAACCCAGGGGCATTTCACCTCTGAGCTATACCCCCAACCCTTTATATTTTTTTGTTTTGAAACAAGGTCTCACTAGGTTACTGAGAGAGTCTTACTACATTGCTAAGACTGTCTTCAAACATACAATCCTTTCTCAGCCTCCCAAGTACTGAAATTACAAGGCTTGCACCACCACACCTGGTACAAGGACAGTTTTAAGAACACATTAGCAACAGTATGACAACACAGAACAACCTAAAAGTAAAGTCTCTGAAAGTCCTGGTTCTTGTTTCTGAAAGGTTTTAGTGTTGATCCCAGAAAAGACATTAACACAAGACACAGCCAAGGTTCCAAAAGATTATAACCAATGCCCATTAAGAATTAAATTTGTGCCAAAACTTTAAATTTGCTTTACTTTTTATTGTTTTACTTCTCAAAGGCTACTCTAAAGTTGTAATTGGAACAAAAAATTCTAAGTGATAGACTTAAGCATTTGCAAGAAGCCAAAACAGAGTCCTGTCACTCATACACCCATTTGCATGTTTCACAACACCTGCCCTGAACAAAGCCCTGGCCAGCAAAGGGTTACTTCAGCAGTATCGCCTCCCTCCCACCCAGTCTTCCACCTGCTCTCCTGAAAATTCATTCAGGAGCTATGGTTCTCAAGTAGCTTCCCAAGTAGGGCGGGAAAGAAGATAAACAAAATGGCAACCAATTTGACTAGACAAGACAGTCTCTGATTCAATACAATTAAGTCTAACTTTATTTTGTTTGTCTGCAGATGATGAGTATTGTCAGGATTATGATAACGTTAGAAAGTTTAATTTTATTTTCACAGCAGTTATCATCGGAGTAACAAAGCAGTTCAATAAACTACAAAAAATGAAAGTAATGAACAATACACCTCAGAAACAAATTCTAGACCACTACAGGAACAAACTCACATTAAGCAAAAATACAGGTCTTTAAGTCCAATAAGGGTAAAAACAAATTGGCTATCTCCCTCTGAATAACTTTTCAGTATATACTCCCTTTAGTGACACATAACCTATAATATTCCCCCAACACCCAGGCGTGGTGACCCACACTTGTAATCCCAGCATTTGGGAGGTTGAGACCAGAGGATCCGGGTTCGAGGCCAGCCTCAGCTACCTAGTGAGGCACTCTGAAACTTAGTGAGACCCTGTTTCAAAATAAAGAATAAAAAATAGGGCTAGGGGTATAGCTTGGAGGTAGAATGCCCCTGAGTTCAATCTCCAGTACCGCAAAATAAATAAATAAATAAAATGTTGACGTGTATTCCCCCAACAAATCTGAAGCACTCTTTTAAGAATCTGTTTGATGATTCCTCTCCAATCAGATGAGGGGTCTCTCAAGTCACTCAAAGGGCTTTAAGTATAGCTCAGCTGACTTGATTCTTATGATTCTCACTTATTCTACAAAGAAAAGTGGGCTATATAAACTGAGTTAGGATTACATATCAACTGTTACACTTTACCTTCTACTGTTAATGTAATATTTTGTTGTTAGTCATAAACTATTAATTCAGTAACTATTATTCTTAGGTATATAAATCAGATACTTCTCCTTTTTAGCTATAAAATTACTATTGAATGTAATAAAACAAAAAAAGTAGGACCAATATGTACTCTCAAAATAACACATTCTTAAGAGTCAAGTACAAATTAAACTTAACTTACCACTTTTTTAAAATCATCTTCTGCTTCATCAAGTTTCCCTTGTTTGAGTAATAAGTGACCTCTCTGTAATCTTGCCTAGAAAAAAAAAAGGATTGTCCTGAATATTATGCATTTCTAAATTTTTTTAAACACATAGAATAAAACTGACTAAGCTAATGAAGTTATTTATTTTTTCAATGTTTGTTTGACTTGGCACTTCTAATAATTCCTGGAACCAATGAATGTGTGTAATTTTTTGTTCAAGGGTACACTTCCTTAAAAATACATTTTGCTCAGCAGGTGTGGTGGTGCATGCCTATAATTCCAGCTACTCGGTGTGGTGGTGCACGCCTGTAATTCTAGCTACTCAGGAGGCTAAGGCAGGAGGATCACAAGTTTGAGGCCAGCTGAGTAACTTAGCAACATCCTGTCTCAAGATAAAAAATAAAAAGGACTGGGAATATAGGGACGTGGTAGATCACCCCTGGGTTCAAACCCCAGTATGACAAATAAAATAAATACATTTTGCTTCACCCTAGAAAATTGAAATGTATGTCCACACAAAAACTTGTACATAAGTATTCACAGATGGAAAAACTTTCCATCAACTGCTCAATCAGTAAACAAATATGACATATCCAGACAACAAAATATTACTCAGCTGTAAAGAGGAATGAAGATGCCGGGCGTGGTGGCGCACGCTTGTAATCCCAGCATTCGGGAGGCTGAGACCGGAGGATCCAGGTTCGTGGCCAACCTCAGCTACCTAGTGAGGCACTCCACAACTTAGTGAGACCCGGTTTCAAAATAAAGAATAAAAAAATAGGACTGGGGGTGTAGCTCGGTGTAGAATGCCCCTGAGTTCAATCCCCAGTACCGCAAAAAAAAAAAAGAAGAATGAAGATACACACCGCAACATGAACGAACTTTGAAAACACATTCAATGAAAGAAGTCAGACCAAAAAAAAAAATCACATACTACATGGTTTCATTTATATGAAATATCTAAAACAAGAAATCCATGATAAGTGATTGCTGGGGACTATGGGAGTGACGGCTAAAAGGGACAGGGTTTCTTTTTAGGGTAATAAAAATGTCTTGGAACTAGACAGCAGTGATGACTGCACAACCGTGTAAACGTACTAAGAAACAGTGAATATTTTAAAAGTGAGTCTGGTGGTATGTGAATTATGTCTTGATTTTTAAATCCTTTTTGCCATCATAATAATTTTTTGTCACTAAAGTAAAAGTTATATTTGTATTACCAATCAAAGCTCCAGAAACAGCCGGGCGTGGTGGCGCACGCTTGTAATCCCAGCATTCGGGAGGCTGAGACCGGAGGATCCGGGTTCGCTGCCAGCCTCAGCTACCTAGTGAGGCACTCCGCAACTTAGTGAGACTCGGTTTCAAAATAAAGAGTAAAAAATAGGGCTGGGGGTATAGCTCGGAGGTAGAATGCCCCTGAGTTCAATCCCCAGTACTGCAAAAAAAAAAAAAAAAAAAAAGCTCCAGAAACAGGTCTGCTTGCGGGTGGGAGGGGGCGGTAGGATTGAACCTAGGAGCATTCTGTGCCTCTGAGCTACCCGCCCAGTTCTTCTTTTTTTTTTTTTTAAGGGTCCCCAAAATTGTGGAAATGTTTCACTAAGTTGTTGAGGCTGGCCAGGAACCTAAGATCCTCATGTCTCAGCCTCCCAAGTACTGTGATTATAGGTGTGTGCCACCATGCCCGGCAGGTTTGCTTTTTATTAACATTCAATGCAAATATTTACTCTGTTATAACCAGAATAAGAATGCCTCTCCTCCTTCATCTGATATTCCTCTTCTAATGTACATAATCTCATTCATCTCTTCCAAGAATATCAACTCAGCCAGGTGTGGTGGCGCATGCTTGTAATCTCAGTACTTGGGATGCTGAGACAGCAGGATCTGGTTCGAGGCCAGTCTCAGCTGCTTAGTGAGGCTCTCTGCAACTTAGTGAGACCCTGTTTGAAAATAAAGAATAAAAAATAGGGCCGGGGTGTAGTGTGGAGGTAGAATGCCCCTGGGTTCCATCCCCAGTGCCACACACACAAAAAAAAAAGAATATCAACTCTCTGATGATCAATGTCTACCTAAAAATAGAAACCATATTAATATTCCACTTTAACTTATACAGCACTTTTACAGTACATAAAACCTCCTTAATTCTCTGTTAAGTGCATCAATACACATAAAAAGCAAGATTAAGGCCATTTCAACTGGCTAATGGCTAATTATAACACTAGGAAAATGAGCTATATAACCTTTGTGAAACACCGTGCTTAGCTGTGTAAAGTAATAGATTTCAATAAAAACTTGACACTTGGGAATTACATCTTAAAATAACAGTAATATTTCAGTCACTCCACACCAAATCAGCTATTGCAAGTCCTTTTTGGAATATGGCCGGATATAAATAATAGTGGTCAGCCAATTAATTTTGAAGCCATCTGGCTGGTGAATGGTTCTGTCTCTTCTGCCTCTGTTCCACCCGGAGAGTCCCCTGTGCACACCCGTCACAGTGTCACCGAGTGCCAGGCCCTTACAGTAACACGCCAGTCTTCATGATGCTGCATTAGACTACACGTGTCTCCACCTCTGAAGTTTGTGCCTTTATTCTAAGGATAACCCTGGTAATTCAGCACTGCTTAATCGACCTATTCTCTCTCTATGCATCCTGCTATGGTCTTAACTGAAGCCTGTTAGCCTGTTGAAACCTTAAGGAAACCCCTTAACTCGGGTCTCCTCACATCTGGTCCTGCACTCTCTAAACCACAAGGTAATATCATTGCCAGGGCTCTGGTCCATGACTTTAATTCTTGGGTCTTTGCTGATTGGGGCGGGTTCTGTTCTGCTTTGTTTTGTCTTTTGTGGCACTGAGGATTGAACTGAGTGGTGCTATCACTGAGCTACATCTATAGCTCTTTGGGTTTTTAGGGTGTTTATTTAATTTTGTTCTGTTTTTCTCTTTTTGAGACAGGGTCCTGCTAGGTTGCCCAGGTGTGGTGGAACTTTGTTGGGTTTTGTTGTTGTTCTTGCTGGGTTTTGTTTTGTTGTAGAGTCTCGCTATATTACCCAGGCTGGCCTCAAATTCACAGGCTCAAGGGATCCTCCTGCCTCAGCCTCCCGAATGGCTGGGACAACAAGTAAATGCCGCTCTGCCCAGCAATTCCAGGGACTCTGAATTTCTCTTATTCCCAGTCTACTACATCACAGTAGTCTGATGTCTTCCAGCTATCTAACATGCCAATCCTCACTTCAAAAACTGCAAGAAACAAATGACTTTTTTTTTTTTTATTGGTGCATTGTAATCATACATTTTTGTTAGGTACAAGCTGGTAAAGGCATACAAGCACCCATCTCTCATTTAACCCTTCCCCAATTCCCGCCCTACTCCCTCCCCGTCCCTCCTCCTCTTGTTCAGTTTAGTGATTGACAAATGACCTCTTCTGAGTTCCTTTAAGCTCTGCTTTATATGAAGTTAAGATATACTTACTGCAGTGAAATCCATCTTCAATTCAATCACTTTAGTTAAATCAGGAAGGGCTGCTTTTGATTTGCCCATAGCTAAAAAGACAGTAGCTCTCCGATAGTATGCAATATAGTTATCAGGGTCACCATCTGAAAATTAAAATAATAAATATTAGCTCAGTAATATATTCAAAAAAATCAAATCACCTGAACAATATCAGAGTTTGTAATTCTATTTAAAAAGGCACTAAAAAAAAATCTCATCAAAAAGGAGTCATGAAGGGGTTGGAAGTATAACTCAGTGGTAGAACACATACAAGGCCCCAGATTCAATCCCCCGCAACACTCTCCACCCAAAAAAAGACTCCTTCAAAGCTCCACCACTGAAGGACTATCATCTAGAAAACACTGCACTGGAAGAATGTATATAGCAGGGTACTAAATAATCACTTAAAATTATGGTTCTGAACAGTTGTTAGTGGCATTAAAAATTACCTAAAATACTGCCAGGAGAAAGCAGGGCAAAATGAGAGAATAAGCTATATAATACAACAAAATATGAATGAAGATTAAAAAAACAGCCAATATGCAGAGGAAAGATGCTCACCATTACTAATTATTTGAGAGATGCAAAACAAAGCAAGTACAAAACCGCCAAGTACTGTGGCACAAGCCAAAGCCAGTACCACCACCAAAAAAAAAATTTAGCCAGACATACTGGTACATGCTTATAATCCCAGTACCTAAGAGGCTAAGACAGGAAGGATCACAGATTCAACGCCAGCCTCAGAAATAAATGTTCCAAAATTAAAAAATTAAAAAAGGACTATGGGTGTACCTTAGAGATAGAATGCTCTTGGGTTCAATCTCCAGTACCAACTCCTTTATCCACTCAAACATTCACTGAACACCAGGAACAATACTTATAGTCAAGAAGTTCACAATTTTTGGAACTAGAATATGACTTTTGGAAAGTCACTGTAGCACTCTTTGTTTCCTCCTGTCAAACGTGACTAGTAATGCCTGTCTGTCCCCATTCCACAAGTGAGGCTCAAATATGACCAGGAAGCACCATGACAATTTTAATGACATACAAATGTAGGTGGGGATTGTGCTTTCTGATGGAGCAAAACAATTAAGTGTAACACTGGTTTTCTTACCAAGCAAATGGTAAGAAATATCATTCCTGGCAAGAATGTCATTTCAGACATCTCCACCATGGTGGGGTGGTGGTGGTGGTGGTGGTGTGTGTGTAGTACTGCGGATTGAACCCAGGGGCATTCTACCTCTGAGCTATACGTCCTATTCTATTTTTTACTTTGAAACAGGTTCTCGCTAAATTGCTGCAGCCCTAGCTAAGTCATGGAGGCTAGCCTCAAACCTGTGATTCTCCTGTCTCATCCAAGTACTGAGATTACAGGCATGTGCCACCATGTCTGGCTGATCCCCACTTTTAATGCACTGCTTTAGGCATTCATTCATGCCAGATACATGTAGGACAGTCTGCAATATTTATTAAAAAAATCATTTCAGACCTAGGGTTCATTACCTTCATAATACCATGCAGCAGGAATAAGAAGCAGGGCATCCTTCATACCTTATTATACTTTTTCCTAATGTTAAGTCTAAACAATATTTGTGTTGGACTACTTCATGACAATGAAATAGATACAACTGTATCAGAAGACTGAAACATCTTAATCCTGTCTCAAGTCATAGTTTCCAACAGATCAAAAATATTTCTAAATCAGTTCCAAATCTTAAAATTCCTGACAAAAATCATGCCAAATTTAAAAAAAAAAATTAAACTCAAATCACCAATAGATCTGTAACACAATATGGAAACAATGTTGCTAGTACGTTTGTTTGTTTGTGGTACTGGGGATTGAACTCAGGGGCATTCTACACCGAGCTACACCCCCAGCCCTATTTTTTATTTTTTATTTTGATACAGGGTCTCACTAAGTTGTGGAGGGCCTCACTAAGTAGCTGAGGCTGGCCGCAAACCCAGATCCTCCTGTCTCAGCCTTCCAAGTATTGGGATTATAAGCATGCACCACCACACCCGGTGCTGTAAGTTTTAATACATAAAGTTCTTATTGTATAAAAATGCAATAAAAAATATACTTTGCTTGTCTGATTTTCAAGCCATACCAAGTAATTTTTCAATACTGAAAATGGAAAAAGTGTCATGACTATAAATATGCATCAACTATGGCATTATAATAAAAAAATCCACTGATAATGCTACTAGCCAACATTTATTACAAACATCAATTTCTAAACATAGAAGTTAAAGAAATAAAGATCATATTCAGAAGTTGAAAAGTACAAACATCTTAATGAGTAGATGAATTTTTGTAGTCAAGCAATATGATTAAAATTTAAAATATGAATCACAATCAACTTGTGTGTGTGTGTGTGTGTGTTACTGTGGATTGAAACATGGGACAGTCTACCTATGAGCTATACCCCCAGCCCTATTTTATTTTTTATTTTGAAACAAGGTCTCACTAAGTTGCAGAGCACCTCACTAAATTGCTGAGGCTGGCTTCAAATCTGTGATCCTGCTATTTCAGCTTCCCAAGTACTGGGATTACAGACTTGGGCCACTAGGCCCACCCAGCTCAACTTAACTTTTTAAAAGTTCTATGCAGGCAGTAGGAAGTGCATATCTTATTAGAATGGAAGTCAGGAACCTGGCCTAATTCTCTGTTAGTAAGCTATTCAATCCCCAGTACCACAAAAAAAAAAAAAAAAAAAAGAAGTGCTCACTAGCTCATTAACATGGACATATTAAAGATCTGATAGGAAGATAACTGAAATAGAGTCCTCAGTTCTTTTCTGATAAACACACACCTCAGAATAGATCCAAAAGAACACAATACCCCATCACTATCTATTGAATACTGCCATCATACAAAATTTAAACTTTATTTCCTGCACTTCATTACAAACAATTCATGTTTTACATAAACTAAAATGATGTTCTCAAATTATACGTTTTCCTCACGAATTATATTGTATACACAATTTGAAAATAACTGCTACTTGCCAAATCATGATAAGCAGAACAACACTGCTTTTCAAATTCTGAATGTACTAGCAGTATTTCAAATTCTTTTTTTACTGAATTTCACCAATAAATTACCATGATTCAGATTTACTGTTTGTATCTTTCAGGGAATGATTATTTTGCTGGGTATTTTGAGGAACAGCAATCTCAAGAATTCTTATATTGTAGTGGTGAACTGAAAGCAGTCATCTTGAACCAGTTTGATAATATGTCATAGCCCTTGATGATTCTGCTAAGTGTGAGACTAGAAAAGCAAATCATAAAGATATAATAGGTAGAATGTATAAATTTCTGCAAATGTTCTTGCAGCAATAAGAGTATTTTAAGACATGCTTCATTTCAAAGAAATAACTGAAAAATATTTTAAATTACCACGCTGCAGCACTGTTGATAGTTTGAATCACAAGAAAACGTGCAGACTTAGTAATGATGTGGTCATATAGCAAATGGCCCTTAGAGGAAAACAACTTGTGCAAATCGTGTGCCAAGAAACTAGTAGCTCTCAAGGTAAGTTAATCGTTGAAAAGCAAACTCCACATAGTTAAGAAAACTCTATGAACATATCAAATCTATTTTTATGAGTCTTAGTTTCTAGAGACACAAAATTTAGATTTATTTCTATATACTTTACATGTGTGATTATTACATGCTATTCTCAAAAAACCATTATATTCATCTTTCTAATGTAATCTTCACAAAAATTCCTTTAGGTGCCACAGTGAAAACTGTTAGGAATCTGCAGGTAACTTATTTAAGTCTCCATTTTCTTACATAACTGGATCAATGTCACAGTATTATTAATGATAAAGGCAAGATTAAAATGTATGTTTCCTATTACTCCAGAGAGCTAATCATAATAATAAAAATATGAGTTTAAGTCTGAAGAAAAATATTGTCAAGCCAGGTGTGGTGGCACAAGCTTGTAATCCCAGAAATTGGGAGGCGAGACAGGAGGATCACAGTCAGCCTCAACAGCTTAGTGAGGCCTTTCACAACTTAGGGAGACCCTGCTTCAAAATAAAAGAATAACATAGGGCTGGGGGTGTAGTTCACAAGTAGAATATTCCTGGGTTCCACCCCTAGGACCACAAAAAAAAAGAAAAAAAAAAATGCCAAGCCAAAACCTACCTTTTATGTTTTTATAACAAATTATAACAATAAGACAATAAATTCTTCTAAAAGTACAACTGTATCTTATTAAAAATAAACTACCACCTAGCTAGGCATAGTGGCTCATGCTTACAATCTCAGTACTTGGGAGGCTGAGATAATACAATTGCAAATTCAAGGTCAGCACTCAGTAACTAAGCAATACCCTGTTTCAAAATTAAAAATAAAAAAGGCTAAGGGTGTAGCTCAGTGGTAGAATGCCCCTGGGTTCAATCCCCAATACCAACAAATAACAGTAACATTAATAATAAAATAAACCACCTGCTTACCTGTCAGGTGCTGACTGGTCACTCTTACCCATCTCGAATCAAGATGGGATGTACAAATAAATAAAAAAGGACTGTAAGGAAAGTAAATGTTAAAAAGTCCTAGCATAGAGCCAGGCGTGGTGGCGCACGCTTGTAATCCCAGCATTCGGGAGGCTGAGACCGGAGGATCCGGGTTCGCGGCCAGCCTCAGCTACCTAGTGAGGCACTCCACAACTTAGTGAGACTCGGTTTTAAAATTAAAAATAAAAAATAGGGCTGGGGGTATAGCTCGGAGGTAGAATGCCCCTGAGTTCAATCCCCAGTACCGCAAAAAAAAAAAAAAAAAAAAGTCCTAGCATAAAAGTTTATGCAATGACTCCTAAAAAAGCCCTGTAAGTCCTCACTTAGAACATACTTATTCTAGTCATCTCACTTCTCTCAGTCCTAACAGTTTAAAAGCTGCACTGAAGCTGATGTTACAGACAGACACAAGTAAGCAAAAAGAAATAACGTCATAAGGAGTGGTTGGAATCTGACCAATACTGAACAGGTAATGAACCATAGAATCTTCAGGGGCATTAAAGAAAGTAATTACCATACTGATTGACCAAGTCACCAAGAAAATTAAACTGCATTCAGAGAAATTTGCTTAAGAAGGCAGAAAATTATACAATGCATTAAGTTTCCTGTCAAAATCTGGAGTTATTCCTGGTACTTAGAGTGAGCCTCAGCTACCTCTCATGTTAAATATATGCATTCAAGTGTTACACACCTATTAACCTATTTCATCCAGAACCCTGCAAATATTTTTAATATTTATATAACATGAAATCATGCTTATTTAAAATGTTACCTATAAAAAGAGCTATTAATTAGAATTTACTAAACAGACACTGAATAGTTTGGTTTATAATACAAACCTACTGCAGCATGAAACTGAGATAAAGCATCAGCTAGCTGTCCTGCTGCAAGCAATTTCTTGCCCAATTCAAGATGTTTCTCAACATCTGCATTTACTCCACATTCAGCACCTAAAAATAAACAGTTAATTTTCAGTTAATAAACAGTTAATTTTACAAGAACCAAGATTTCATTCTCAAAAATTTAAAGCTGAAGTCAGTCACAGTGGTTGTATGAGAGGTTGAGACAAGAGGATCACAGGTTCGTGGTCAGCCTCAGCTACTTAGTGAGGCCCTCCGCAGCTTACCCTGTTTCAAAATTAAAAATTTAAAAAATAGGGCTGGGGGTGTATCTCAGAGATAGAATGCCCCTGGGTTCAATTCCCAGTAACACACATACACACATATATTATATCCTCATGCCCCACATATATATATATATATATATATCTGTGGGTGTGTATGTGTGTGTATATCTAAGTGGGGCATGAAGGGACATGTCTATAATCCCAGAACTTGGGAGGCTGAAACAGGAGGATCACAGGTTCAAGGACAGCCTCGGCAATTTAGTGAGACCCTCAGCAACTTAGAAAGATCTTGTTTCAAAAATAAAAAGGGCAGCCGGGCGTGGTGGCGCACGCTTGTAATCCCAGCATTCGGGAGGCTGAGACCGGAGGATCCGGGTTCGAGGCCAGCCTCAGCTACCTAGTGAGGCACTTCACAACTTAGTGAAACTGGTTTCAAAATAAAGAATAAAAAATAGGGCTGGGGGTATAGTTCGGAGGTAGAATGCCCCTGAGTTCAATCCCCAGTACCGCAAAAAATAATAATAATAATAATAATAATAATAATAAAAAGGGCTAGGGGTATATGTCAGAGGTAGAATGCCCCTGGATTCAATTCCTAGTATCAAATAATATAAAATAAAATAATAAAAATAAAACATTAAAGATAGTTATCTGGCTCAGTCATCTGCTTAGATGAAAAAAGCTACAGAAGCTGGAAAGTAGCATAGAAAAAATAGCAATAAAACACAAACTCTCTCACTGTAGAGTATAAGAAGCCCTCAAATATATCCATATCACCCTAAGGAGTTAAAAGAATATAACCAGTCTACAAAATAAAAGTTGCAGAGTAGTAAAACTATTTTGAACAATAAAACAAGAACTGCTTTGTTGAGCTGGAACCTCATCCTCAACATAGTTGGCTGAGCACCTATGATGCACCGGGCATCACTGCCCTAGGTATTTGGGATAAACGAGCAACACAAAACCTGTCCCCTACCCCACTCAGAGCGTTCCAGGAAGAAGGACCTGCTAATGCAATGGCCCCAAGTCAGGAGTGTGCAGCTATGTTCCAGAATCAGCAAGGAGGCCTGGATGGCTGCAGCAGAGCCAACAAAGAGAGAGTAGTCCGAGGTCAAAGAAGAAGGCCTGATTTACATAGAGTTTGGGTTTTACTCTTGGTGGAAAAGAGAGCTACTAAGGCATTTCTGAACAGAATAACAGGATCTGACTGACAAGGATAACTATCAATGAATTGCCTCCAAACTCTGAATTACTCTTTCAGCAGCTGCACTGCAATAATGAACTACAGGTTTTAAGCATTTCTCCTTTAAGTAAACGGAGCACAATGTGCGCTTTGATAGTAAAGGGCACTGAAAAGAGCAGTAGGAAGGATGCCTCCTGGTTCTGCTTCCTGCATTGTACTTTCTTCTGGCTGCTGCTGCTGTAGGGTACGTATGGGGAGAGGATCCAGTGGTGCTCTGATCCCTTATGCCCAGAGGCCCAGCCCCTCAGCAACCGGGCAGCCCAGGCCCAGACACACCTCTCACCAAGGACACCACACACTCCAGCTTCACCCACTCACAGCAGCGACCAACTACCCCCACCACAAGCCGACCAGCCTTGGCTCACCTACACCGGAAATGGTAGTTTCCTATCTGCCCAGCTACGGTGGCAGTGGCTCCCGAAGCAGGTCTAAAAATAAACCTTATCCGATGAGGTCTGAACCTGAACCTTGAGGAAGGGGCCCCTCATCCAGGTTGGTTCTTCCTGGGGACTGTCTCTCAGCTCTAGAATATACTTTAGCATTCTCTTGACATCTTCAGTTACTCTACCATCATAACTTATTTATATTAAACCTCCTCTTTTTTAATTATTGTGTGTTTTGACTCTTGAAGGGACCCAGACTAATACACGATTTGAAATACCTAGACTAATACACGGTTGGAAAGTACAGCATTATAATCAGATATTATAGGGCATATTGGTAATATATTCTAAAATTTAAAACAGTCCTTATGCCTTATATGTAGTCAAATATTTATAAATGGAATAGGATGTCTGATGTGTTTCAAAATAATCTGAGTACAGATAAGATCAGTTGTGGGTTGGTAATTCTTGAAGCTGGGGCTTCCTAGCCTCCGCCAGGCCATTGCTCTTCTCTCACACCCAGCAAAGACTGGCAATGAGCGCTTCTGAAACACAGAGATGTTCACAAAGCCAATTTTTAAAGAAAGCAATACCATATAAGAGAATTAAGGCAATAAAATTAGTGATACAAATAGAAAAAATTCTAAAGATGAATATAACCAATATTCTTATAAATCAAAAGGATGCAACATCCATAAAAAAACAGATGAGCTACGTACGCACTGCCTGCTCCGGCTAGCAGTGAGAATACACTGGAGGACAAGACATAAACAAGGTAATTTCTTAAGTGTCATGATGCTAAGGTGACAGAATGCCTGAGGAAAGAGAAGGCCGTACTTCACATAGGTAGAGGAGTAAAATAAGGCCTCGCTGAGAAGAAAACGTTTGCATAAAACATAAATAACAAGGGGGGAGGGGTCCTGAATGACAGATAGTCCAACATGCCTAAGCAAGGAGAACAAAGGCAATAGAAAGGGTCTGGAGTGGACCAAGCTCAACCTCAGGGAACCTAAAGGAAGCTCGGGCGTGGTAAGCAAGAGTAGAGGTAGGAAGACATAAGCAAGCTAGATCACATTAGGCCTTGCAGGCCTTGGTGGTAAGCGATTTCAATTTATCAAAAGGTTTAAAAGAAGAAGGTAAGGGAAGAGAGGAAAAGAGGTTGAAATTGGAAACTGAAGGAAAAAGAAAAAGGCTTGAAATACTGATTTTCAAGAAGAGAAATACTAGAGCATTGTAGGAATGTTAGCATTACTGAGTGTACATTTGAGATTGAGGTTGTGTGACTAAAATAAAACTAATGAGGCTGGGCACAGTATCCAAGTATTTGGGAGGCTGAGACAGTAGGACCACAAATTCAAGGCCAGCCTAGATAATTTAGAAAGATCCTTTATCAAAATAAAAATAAAAGGGAGCCAAGCATGATGATACATGCCCGTAATCTCAGTACTTGGGAGGCTAAGAGAGGAGGAGAGCAGGTTCAAGGCCAGCCTGAGCAACTTAGTGAGACCCTATTTCAAAATAAAAATAAATAAGAGCTAAGAGTGCAGCTCTGAGTTAGAATGCCCGAGTTCAATCCCCAGTACCAAAAAAATTAAGTAAAAAGTACTTGGAGTGTAGCTCACAGGTAGCACGTCCCTGGGTTCAATCCCCAGTACCACACACACAAAAAAAGAAGAAGACGACGCCGGGGTGAGGTGGTGCACGCTTGTAATCCCAGTACTTGGGAGGCTGAGACAGGAGGATCTGGGTATGCAGCCAGCCTCAGCTACTTGGTGAGGTACTACACAATTTAGTGAGAACCTGTTTCAAAATAAAGAATAAATAATAGGGCTAGGGTATACCTCGGAGGTAGAATGCCCCGGGTTCAATCCTTAGTACGCAAAAAAAAAAAAAAAAAAAAAGAAAGAAAAGAAAAGGGGTGAGGGTTGAAGGGTTGAACTAACAGTACAACAAACAAATTAGCTGGGATGGATTTAATCAGTTTTGGGATCTGTCAAGTGAGTAAAGCCAAAGAATACAGGGGCAGGGAAATGTACAATGAAGTGACTACAATGATGGACCACTAGTCTAAACTAAGTAAGGAGGTAAAGAGGACATGGATGCTTCAAAAATGCATGCCTTATATTCTCAAGTAGTCTATAAATTCTAAGGCAAAACCATTAATTTTATACTATGTAGAGCTCACTAAAAGGCAATATACTGTAAGTCTTTGCTGACTGATGAATCTTCTTTATATTCCAGAACCCCAAAATAACATCAACCCATGAGACTACAAAAAAACAAAAGAAAAAACTGGTTTCTAAAGACAAGGAAAAGCTGGGTGTTGCGGCTCGCTTGTAATCCCAGTAGTTGGGAGGCTGAAACAGGAGGACCACAGGTTCAAAACCAGCCTTCGTGCTGGGTGTGGTGGCACACTTGTAATCCCAGTACTTGGGAGGCTGAAGCAGGAGGATCCCAGGTTCACAGCCAGCCTCGGCTACTTAGTGAGGCCCTCCGCAACTTGGTGAGACCCTGTTTCAAAACAAAGAATCAAAAATCGGGCTGGGGATGTAGCTCAGAGGTAGAATGTCCCTGGGTTCAATCCCAGTACCAAAAACAAACAAACAAAAAACAGCCTTGGCAAGTCAGGGAGGCTCTCAGCAACCTAGGGAGACCCTGTTTCCAAACAAGAAATAAAATCCAGCTAGGGGTGTAGCTTGGAGGTAGAATGCCTCTCGGTTCCATTCCCAGTGCCAAAAAAAAATAAATAAAATAAAAAAGTAAAATGAAGACATGGAAAGAAAAATAAATTTGTGGTTGTTTGAGTTCTAAAGAGCAGATGACTGGGTTCCCATGATATTTCCATGTTAAAAAAAAAATTAACTGTTGATTAATCAAAGACCATGGCAATAGAAACTAAACCACAATTAATTAACTTCACATGGGGAAAAAAAACAACTAATTACTACAGGGCATCTCACCTCAAAATAATTTCTCCTGTTTCACAAAATGAAAACTACTGCATAGGAGACACACTCTCCGCAAATGCCACCTAGACAGATAAACTGGAACTTTGACACTGCTGCTAACTACAGCCAATCTAAAACAATTCTAGAAGTTACCTATCTGCTATAATTCTTAGTTTATATTAAGTTGCTTAATGTCATTCATTTTCACTGCTTGATGTACTCTTTCCATATTTAGCTAATGTTAAGGAAATCCTGGAGAATACAATATATACTTTTAGGTTAGGTTCAAAGAAAAATTATGATCTTTCATATATACAGATTTTCAACTATTCTTTTCCCTATAGTCAACACATGGTTTAATCAGCTCGATTCAGCAAAGTAAAGAAAAAAATGATCCATAGAACATGTTAAGAAAGAAAAAGTTTTAGCCGGGCGTGGTGGCGCGCGCTTGTAATCCCAGCATTCGGGAGGCTGAGACCGGAGGATCCAGGTTCGCCGCCAGCCTCAGCTACCTAGTGAGGCCCTCCGCAACTTAGTGAGACTCGGTTTCAAAATAAAGAATAAAAAATAGGGCTGGGGGTATAGCTTGGAGGTAGAACGCCCCTGAGTTCAATCCCCAGTACCGCAAAAAAAAAAAAAAAAAAAAAAAAAAAAAAGACAGA
>PVLC010004877.1:0-37454 GCA_004027655.1 Graphiurus murinus | reverse complement strand
CCCGGTTTCAAAATAAAGAATAAAAAATAGGGCTGGGGATGTAGCTGGGAGGTAGAACGCCCCTGAGTTCAATCCATGTTCTTACTCAAGTCACTAAATAGAATAAGCCATTAGCAAAGCCAAAGTAGATACTACTAACATTTTCTTTCTACTCCAAAAATTTTATTTCTAATCTAGTGCTTTAGGTTTCTTTCAAAGGCCTTTGAGAAAGGGGATGCTAAGAGTCTTCCAATCCATGATGCATGTCTTCTTCCAACTAAGTCTCAAAAAAGGCAAAGGCAACTATCTTTAAATCAGAAAAAGTAGGCCATCTACGGTAATTATTGATAATGTTTCCCATAGTATGTAAGTGTTTCACCTCCACTCTTCCCCCACCTTTCTCCTTTATTTCTCAGGTCTAGCAGTGTCACCAATTGACCCGAGAACTGTGAGGTTAGTGAACCCAGACACAGAACTTATTTGGAAAACAGAATCAAATAGCCTGCTAATTCAAGTCAGAGGTTCTCTTATCTTTATATTCCAGTCACCAATTCTAGATCCCTAATGTAACTCCTCTATATACAACAGTGACTCTCTAAGTATGGTCACCTGAGATACGAAATTTTTAGAAATACGAAATTTCAGGTCCCAAGATTTCAGCCATGAGCTGAAAGACCTCTTGAATTAGAAACTCTTCTACAAGTATTTTAGAGTGCTTTTAAAAGCTTTCCATGTGAGATTTTAATGAACATTCAAGTTTGAGAACCACTATATTAAACTTGCCAGAAAATCACCTTCCTGCTAATTACCGCTCATGGATAACAACAACAACAACAACAAAAAAAAAAAACAACTGACTTTTCTCAGCTGCCACCACTTAGAAATGTTTGAACCCACATGATGCTGTCAACCATTTAACCTGTCTCCAGTCTACACACAAAGTGAACTTTTATTACTCTCTTGGAGCCTCAGTGCTCTCATCTGTAAAGTGGGAGTAATACCACATACATCCATAAATAAGAAACAGCCTAAAGAAAGGCTCCTTTCATTCCTTCTCTATAACCTGTCCCTGCTACTTTACACAGGTAATACTCCTAAAGAAGAGAATGCTCTGGCACTCCTCTGAGAAATGTCACCAATGCTTCCCACACAGAAAAGCTCTCTGAAAGTTTTCTTTTGGAAAATAGCAGAGTAGGGAAATGAAGTTTTAACAATATTACAGAATCATTCAAAGAACAGAAATCCTAAAAAGGTGGTCCACAAATCAGTGGAAAGAGCAAATCACATAAAAGTAGGCACCTCTGTAACTTTAAAAATTTAAACACTGACATTAAACAGAGCATAGGCAGCTTTCATTCTTAAGTGTCCAAAATAAACTAATGAAAACTGGACGTAAGTAAGTTGGAAAAGGGAAATTTAAAAATGCAAGAGAACTGGAATATATGACCTATATTAAAGTGGTCCAGGCCTTCAAATTCCAATTCCCTAGATTTTTCTAGGGCACCCTCACTGTCAAATTCTTTGCATCAACATTGTCACACTACATATTCTGATTTGGGATTCGAAGAAAGGAAAGCAAAAACAAAACAAATAAAAAACTGTCATAAAGACCTAAAAACTGAAGGATATCACTTTAAAAAAAGAAGTTGAGTATTTTGAGAGGATTTCAACATAAACAATTCCCAACTTCAGTTCCTCCTTCTCTCTGAATGGAATATTCAAATGTTTGATTTGATCTCCTTGACAACTATCCCCTTTTATGGGGATGAAAACAGATTCATGTATGTGATGTCATTATACTCCAATATTTAGCACAGTAATCAGTGATGTCATTATACTCCGATACTTACCACAGTAATCAATCTGGTGGCATTCGTTAAACTGGCACTCTGGGCTTTAATTCTTACTGCTGACACCAGAGAAGGGACAGCTCTCTATTTTCACTATTCTGTTGCTGTAGGCAACATTCCAGATTGTGGGACTGAAGTGAAATCAAAGCCTTCCTATCTTTTTAAGGGAACCTTTCTGAGAGAACTCGGAAAAGCAAAGCCAGCCATGAGCTGAAAGACACCATGCTGATAGTTATAAAACCAGAAACTTAGTGCAACTCCCTTAGAGCTGGGAGCTCGAGTCCCAACACTAACTCTTAATGCACCCATCTAACAATTTCTAGACACGACAGTGGATCGTGATGTGGTGGTCCCTCACTTTTAAAGTCAACACTGTCCCTCCTTCACGCCCTCCAGCCAAAGATAACACCCCATCCCACGCCCGCCACCTGGGAACCCCAAAGCCAAAGAAGGCTCCCATTTGGACCACCTCTAGCGCCTCCTCCCAGCACCACCGGCCAAGCGTCGCCAGGCGCCCAGCGAGAGCCCCCAGCGAGGCCAGGACCCCCGGCTGCCCACGTCCCCGCGTCCCCGGACCCTCCCGAAGTCGCCGCCCCGCGCCTCCGCCCGGGACCCGGGTGGCCGCCCTCGGAGCCCGCGGTCTCGGCCTCGCGGCCCGCCGGTTCCCTCCCATTTTCTCCCGGACAAACCCGGAACCGGGCGCCGGCCCCCGCCCAAGCCAGGCTCAGGCTCCGGCCCAGGCCCGGCCGCCCCGACACTCGTCCCCCGGCGCGGCGGGAAGCGCCAGGACCCCGGCCCGAGAGCCCGCGGCCCCGATGGGGTGAGCAGGACTCACCTTCGTACTGCAGGTCCACCAGGACCAGCAGGAAGGGGAACACCGAGCCCAGCCGGCTGGTCACAGAGCCGGGGGCCACCATGTCCGAGGGCGCGGCGGGTGAAGAGGAGGAAGGGTGCGGGGCCCACCACCCCGCGCCGGCGCCCAGGCTGCACACACGCCCGCCCGCCCGCCGTCCGCGCTCCGTCAGGCCTTAGCGGCGGCTGGCGCCCACCAGAGGAAGGCAGCGGTGGGCGGGGCCACGGCGACGCCACGCCCCGGAGACGCCGCCGTCCAATCAGCTTCTCCCTAGCCGCTCTCCGACTGGGCTGGCCTGGGTCGTGGTTGGCGCTGATAGGCTGCGGAGGCGGCCGCCCCGCCCCGGCTCTGATAGGGTAACGTGGAAGCACGAGACGAGGCTGCGTCCGTCGGTGGCGGAGCTGTCAGCCGGCCCCAAACCGCTGCGGCCGGCGGGAGTGCGGCGGCTCGGGAAGTCGGCGTTCCGGCCCCCGAGTCCGCATGCGCGGGCCGAGAGCGCCCTTTTGGGCTTGGGTCCCGGCGCGCGTGGTGGGGATGCCTGGAGCAAGCTCAGGTTTCCCCAAGTGATGTTTGCAAAGGAAGGTGCAGCTGCCGCGATCGGAGGAGTCGGAAGGCCCAACCGGGTCCCAGGATGTCTGAGCGGAGCTTAGGGCAGGTCGAATTGAGGTCTCCGGGTGAACCCGTAAACACCACCTTCCGCTGGGCGTCCCGGAATAAATGGTGACTCAACTGAAGCCAGAAAGGATCCGGAGGAGCTGGGGCTTCTTAAGCAGGGTGATCTAACGGAGTTGGAAGCATTTCAGGGAGTTCCAGAGAGAAATCTGGGTCACAATTGACCTAAGGCAGGTAAGTCCAAGTGACTTGGAAACTTAGGATCTCCCTCTCCTCCGCTGTCCAGCAAACATCATATCCAGAAAAAGGAATAATTTTGGAAGATTCTGTGATGGAGAGACTAGGAGAGACAGTGGCTTCAGCCAGCAAGGGGCTCTTGAGAGCGCGTCCAACACAACTGTAAGAGCGAAAAAAGAAACGTATTAGAACGGAGGCTGCATCTCTTCCCCACTGGAGGAAACTCAAGAGATAGGGACTTGAACAAAATAAAGTTCAAATTGCTTTTAAACTTGTTTATGGCCATTTCCTCTGGAGAGAACACACACTATACACCAGCGATGTTTTACACAGAATAAAACAGTGGAGTTTGGGGTGTTAAGCACTGCCAAGTGCATACTTGCTGCTTTAGCTATGAATATTTATTTGCTACCTTAGTATTAATTCATGCTTTAGAAGAACTCATAGATTATAAAAGGTATAGTGGATTTGTTATTTCGTGAAATATATTAGTGAGAACTAAAACAAGAAAAGTGTCTATATCAAAGGAAGCTGATAGGAAACATATATATATATACTGAGGATTGAACCTAGCTGATAGGAAATATATATATATATATATATATATATATATATATATATATATATATATATGCCTTGTAATATATACTATACTGAGGATTGAACCCAGGGGCATTCTACCTTCGAGCTACATCCCTGGCCCTTTTATTTTTTATTTTTGAAACAGGGTCTTTCTAAGTCGCTGAAGCTAACCTGAAACCTGAGATCTGCCTGTCCCAGGCTTCCTGGGATTTCAGGTGGGCACCACTGCAGCAGCTATGAAAGAAATGGTTCTGGGGGAGGGGGAGTCCCTGATTAGTCCTGGGGAAGACAACATAATATAATAAAGAGCAGGGGATTCCCATCCAGGAAACACCATGACTATTATGTAAGTTATCTTTATCTGTTAAGTGGTATAATCCTGATAGCCTAGAAGATTCATTTTGAGGCTTCATGAAGTAGAGTTTCCAGTAAACTGTAGTGTTATTCAAATGTTACTCATTATCCTAACAAGCATAATAATGAAGTGACTCCTTCAGGAATACCTTGGGAATCTTTTTTTTTTTTTTTTTTTTTTTTTATTGGTTCACCCTTTTCCTTTTTATCACAAGGACAAGATATAGCAATACATACCTATAATGCCAGTACTTGGGAGGCTAAGACAGGAGGATCACAGGTTCAGGCAAGTAATTTAGCAAGACCCTGCTTCGAAATATAAAAAGGGCCAGGCATAAGCCGGGCGTGGTGGCGCACGCTTGTAATCCCAGCATTCGGGAGGCTGAGACCGGAGGATCCGGGTTCGCGGCCAGCCTCAGCTACCTAGTGAGGCACTCCGCAACTTAGTGAGACTTGGTTTCAAAATAAAGAATAAAAAATAGGGCTGGGAGTGTAGCTCGGAGGTAGAATGCCCCTGAGTTCAATCCCCAGCACCACAAAAAAAAAAAAAAAAAAAAAAGGGCCAGGCATGATCGCACAAGCTTGTAATCCTAGTACTTGAGAGGCTGAGACAGGATGATTGCAGGTTCAAGGCCAGCGCATGAAGTAACTTAGTGTGAGACCCTGGCTCTCATATTTAAAAAATAAAACAGGAGCCGGGCGTGGTGGCGCATGCTTGTAATCCCAGCATTCGGGAGGCTGAGACCGGAGGATCTGGGTTCTCGGCCAGCCTCAGCTACCTAGTGAGGCACTCCGCAACTTAGTGAGACCCGGTTTCAAAATAAAGAATAAAAAATAGGGCTGGGGGTGTAGCTCGGAGATAGAACGCCCCTGAGTTCAATCCCCAGACCCGCAAAAAATAAAAATAAAAAAAAATAAAACAGGGCTGGCATATAGCTCAGAGATAGAAGACCCCTGCGTTCTATCCCCCGAACCACACACACACACTAGACTATGTTTCATAAAATGTAAAACTTTGGGGCTTCAAAGGTCATCATCAAGAAAATAAATAAAGCCAGGCATGGTGGCGCCCACTTGTAATCCCATTACTTGGGAGGCTGAGATAGGAGAATCTGGGTTCTCGGTCAGCCTCAGCTACTTAGTGAGGCCCTCCGCAACTTAGTGAGACCCTGTTTCAAAGAAAGAATAAAAAATCAGGCTGGAGGTGTAGTTTGGAGGTAGAATGCCCCTGGGTTCCATCCCCAGTACCACAAAAAAAAAAAGAAAATGAATAAGCTAGGTGTTGGTGGCACATACCTGTAATTCCAGTACTTGGGAGGCTGAGACCGGAGAATCACAGGTTCGGAGCCAGCCTCAGCAATTTAGTGAGGCTCTCTGCAACTTAGTGAGACCCTGTTTCAAATTAAAGAATAAAAAATACAACTGGGAATGTAGCTTGGAGACAGAATGTCCCTGGGTTCAATCTCCAGTACTGCAAAAAAAAAAAAAAAAGGGCTAGGGGTGTAGCTTGGAAGGTAGAATGCCCCTAGGTTCATTCCCCAACATCCCCCCCCCCCAAACACACACAGAAGGAAATGAATAAAAGCAACAAATAAAAGAAAAAATGCAAGTCATATACTTTATAAGGAATGAAAATTTCTGTAATTGAGTAGTGGGTAATGGTTGCACATATCTGCAAATATACTAAGGATAATTCAAACATTTTAAGTGAGTGAATTGTATCATGTGACTTATAACTCAATAAAGTCTTTAAGTGGAAAAATAAATATGCAAGCCGGGTGTGGTGGCACACGCTTGTAATCCCAGCATTCGGGAGGCTGAGACCAGAGGATCCAGGTTCGCGGCCAGCCTCAGCTACCTAGTGAGGCACTCTGCAACTTAGTGAGACTCGGTTTCAAAATAAAGAATAAAAAAAAAATAGGGCTGGGGGTGTAGCTCGGAGGTAGAATGCCCCTGAGTTCAATCCCCAGTACCGCAAATATATATATATATATATATATATATATATATATATATATATATATATATATATATATATATGCAAACTATCAGAAAGTTGGAATAAACATTTAAAGTAGTCAAACCTAGAGAAAGTAGACTGGTGGTTGTGACGGGGAGGGAAATACAAGAAGTTGTTCAATGGGTGTGAGTTTCAGTTTCTCAAGATGAAAAAGTTCTAAGCCAGGCATGGCGGTGTATGCCTATAATCCTAGTACTTGGGAGGCTGAGACAGGAGGATCCTCCACAGGTTTAAGGGCAGGTTCAAGGTTAGCCCCCACAATTTAACAAGACCCTCTTTCAGAGGAAGAATGCCCCTGGTTTCAGTCTGTTGCACAACAATGTGAGATACTACATTATTGAACTATACATTTAGAATGGATAAAAGAATAAATGTTATGTCTTTTTTTACCACGATTAAAAAAAAAACAGCACAGATGTGGAAAAATACATAAAAATAAATAAATGTTAAAAATAAAGCTGAGCCTGGCGTGGTGGTGCACACTTGTAATCCCAGTACTTTGGATGCTGAGACCTGAGAATCTGGGTTCTCTGTCAGCCTCAGCTACTTAGTGAGGCCCTCCACAACTTAGTGAGACCCTGTTTCAAAATAAAGAATAAAAAATAGGACTGGAGCCGGACGTGGTGGCGCACGCTTGTAATCCCAGCATTTGGGAGGCTGAGACTGGAGGATCTGGGTTCACGGCCAGCCTCAGCTACCTAGTGAGGCACCCTGCAACTTCATGAGACCCTGTTTCAAAATAAAGAATAAAAAAAATAGGGCTGGGGGTATATCTTGGAGGTAGAATGCCCCTGAGTTCAATCCCCAGTACCACCACCAAAAAAAAAAAAGAGGGCCCAGGACAGACAGCTGGGACACCACAAGTTCAAAGATACACTAAAGGAGGTCAGTCAGGAGAGCATAGCTCCACAGAATGGAAGCAGGAAAGTCTCAGAAAAGAGGAGTCAGGGAAAGGCTGAGTGGGAGGAGAATACAAAAGTGACCTCTGGTTGGTGGTTTCGACCCAGTGGTCCAGTAGAGGGCTGAGCACAAAAGCCAAATAAGGGTAGATTCAAGACTAGACAGGAGATGAGAACATGAACACACCAATACAGACAGCTCTTTCCAGAAGTATTTGTAAGTTTGGCAAAATGTTGAAAATTGTGCATATGAAAGCTTCAATAATAATAATAATAATAATCGTTTTGCTTTTGTTTTGTGGTACTCCCAAGTACTGGATTACAGGTGTGTGCTGCCATGTCTGGTTTTTCTGTGTGTGTATGTGTGGGTGGGGGTGGGGGTGGGGGTACTGGGGATTGAACCCAGGGGCATTCTATCTCTGAGATACAACCCTAACCCTATTTTTTTTTTTCTTTTTTTGCGGTACTGAGGATGGAACCTGGGAGCATTCTAACCCCGAGCTACACCCCCAACCCTATTTTTTATTCTTTATTTTGAAACAGAGTCTCACTTAAGTTGTGGAGGGCCTCACTAAGTAGCTGAGGCTGGCCATGAACTTGCGATCCTCCTGTCTCAGCCTTCCAAGTACAGGAATTTACAGGCATGTGCCACCACACCCGGCTACCTATCGTTTTTTAAAAGAACACTGCTTGAAAGGCAATTAGGCTCTGCTTGAGGTAAGGCAACAATCAAGGGGGAATTTTTTATGGTAGAAGGGGTGTGTGTGTGTTACTGGGGGATTGAACTCAGGGGCACTCTATCTCCAAGCTATACCCCTAGCCCTATTTTTTTTAATTTTGAAACAGAATCTCAGTAGGTTGCTGAGAGTCTTGCTACGTTGCTGAGGCTGTCCTCAAACCTGTGATCCTCCTGTTTCAGCCTCCCAAGTGCCAAGATTACAAGCATGTGCCACCACACCCCGCTACATTATATTTTTAAATGGCTGTGATATATCTAACAAAGATCTTCAGCGAGGCAGGCTGAAGATGATAATTATAAGAGCCAATCCTTGAAAAGTTCAGAAAAGATATAATCCAAAGCATAACTACTGGGGTTCACTCTTGGTGGTTAGCCATTTAATCCCAGGCAAAGCAATGACTCTTGACCTCTCTTGTTCAGGCTATGTTTTAAAATTTTGTTTATTTATTTATTTATTTATTTATTTATTTATTTATTTATTTATTTTTATACTGGGGATTGAACCCAGAGGCATTCTACCTCTAAGCTACAACTCCAGCCCCTTTTTATTTTAAAACAGGGCCTCCCTAAATTACCATGCCCTGGCTTTAAACCTGTGATCGTCCTGGTGAAACCTCCCAAATACTGACACCAGACCTGGCTTGTTCAGGTGATTTATTTATTTATTTATTTATTTATTTTATTTTTTTGGTACTGGGAATTGAACCCAGAGGCATTCTACCTCCGAGCTACACCCTCAGTCCTATTTTTCTTTTTCTTTTTTTTTTTTTTTTTTTTTTTTTTTTTTTTTTTTTTTTTTTTCGGTACTGGAGATTGAACTCAGGGGCATTCTACCTCCAAGCTATACTCCTAGCCCTATTTTTTATTCTTTATTTTGAAACAGGGTCTCACTAAGTTGTGGAGTGCCTCACTAAGTAGCTGAAGCTGGCCGAGAACCCAGATCCTCTGTCTCAGCCTCCCGAATGCTGGGATTACAAGCGTGCACCACCACATCCGGCTCAATTTTTCATTCTTTATTTTGAAACAGGGTCTTACTAAGTTGCAGAGTGACTCACTAAGTAACTGAGGTTGGCTGCGAAACAGGATCCTCTGGTCTCAGTCTCCCAAGTACTGGGATTACAAGCCTGGGCTACCACACCTGGCTTTGTTCAGCGGATTTCTACACAATGGCACAAAAGACAACGGCAGGAAAAGAGCTCATGCCTCACTTCTGCCTTTCGTGGGTGTCTGTGGAGGTGGAGGGGGGGGGGCAGTAATTGGGAGGTGAACCCAGGGGGGTACTACCGCTACACTCCAGCCCTATCTTACCTTTTATTTTTTATTTTATTTTATTTTATTTTATTTTTTTGCGGTACTGGGGATTGAACTCAGGGGCGTTCTACCTCTGAGCTACACCCCCAGCCCTATTTTTTATTCTTTATTTTGAAACAGGGTCTCACTAAGTTTCGGAGTGCCTCACTAGGTAGCTGAGGCTGGCCTCGAACCCGGATCCTCCAGTCTCAGCCTCCCAAATGCTGGGATTACAAGCGTGCGCCACCACACCTGGCTTTACCTTTTATTTTGAAACAGAATCTCACTAAGTTGCTGAAGGCCTTGCTAAGTTGCTGAGGCTGGCTACGAACCTGCAATCCTCCTGTGTCGATCTCCCAAGTACTGATATTACAGGCATGTGCCACCACGCCTGGCTCACTTCTGCCTTTCAATCGTTTAAGTGCTCTGTGTAGCTAATTGGAAGAAACCAATTGCTTCCAGAATATGAGCTGGAAAGGAATCTGAAAGCATTGTTTTTTTCTTGGTACTGAGGATAGAACCCAGGGGTATTTTACTTCTGAGCTATACCCCCAACCATTTTTATTTATTTTTTTTTTTTATTTTTTTTTTTTTTTTTTTTCGGTACTGGGGCTTGAACTCAGGGCCATTTTACCTCCGAACTACACCCCCCAGTCCTATTTTTTATTCTTTATTTTGAAACAGGGTCTCACTAGGTAGCTGAGGCTGGCCACAAACCCGGATCCTCCAGTCTCAGCCTCCCAAATGCTGGGATTACAAGCGTGCACCACCACGCCCAGCTTTTTATTTTTTATTTTGAAACAGGATCTCACTTAAGTTTCTAGAATCTACAATCCTCTGCTCCCAACTTGGAGGCTTTATTTTGTTTTATTTTTTTATTGGTACTGGGGATGGAACCCATGGGCATTCTACCTCTGAGCTACACTCCCAGCCCTATTTTTTATTCTTTATTTTGAAACAGGATCCCATTAAGTTGTGGAGAGCCTCATGAAGTAGCTGAGGCTGACCGCAAACCCAGATCTTTAAGTCTCAGCCTCCCAAGTACTGGGATCACAAGCGTGCACCCAACTCAGAAGCATGGATATTTGTGTTTTGTTTTTTGTGGTAATAAGGATTGAACTCAGGGTTGTTCTACCTCCGAGCTACACCCCCAGCCCTATTTTGTATTGTTTATTTTAAAACAGGGTCTCACTAAGTTGCAGAGGACCTCACTAAGTAGCTGAGGCTGGGTGAAAACCAGGATCCTCCAGTTTCAGCCTCCCAAGTACTGGGAATACAAGCGCGCCACCAGGCCTGGTTCAGAAGCGTGGTTTTTAAGTGTGTATCCTCTGCAGGACAAGAAGACACATTAAAGAAAGGAGCGTGAATGTACAATGAACTAATTCTGTACCTGTCTCTGGAGGGGACAGGCAGTTCTTTACAGAAAACCCTCTCTGGCCTGGGAATGCTGGGTACTGGGCCTGCCTCTGAAATGGGCTCTCAGAACTCACGGGGAAGGGAGAAGCTCAGGGTGCCTGAGCCCATGTGGAAGGTGCTACCCATCAAGGGAAACTGATCTTTGTCACACTCACAGGCAGGACCACGATCATGGTCATCAGATTCCAAAAAACAGTCTGACACTCATAAATACTCGGTTGTAATAAATTAACCAGGAGACTCCAGAGAGTGACGTTTCATTAATCTATGAGTATATATACATAGAAAGGGAGCGCAGCTATGACTGAATTAGTGTCCTTAAGAGTTTTTGTTTTTTTTTAAGGCCAAGTGTGGTGGCACGGCCAGCCTCAGCTACTTAGTGATGCCCTCTGCAACTTAGTGAGACCCTGTTTCAAAATAAAGAATAAGCCGGGCGTGGTGGCACACTCTTGTAATCCCAGTACTCGAAAGGCTGAGACTGGAGGATCTGGGTTTGTGACCAGCCTCAGCTACTTAGTGAGACCTTCTGCAACTTAATGAGACCCTGTTTCAAATAATAATAATAATAATAATAATAATAATAATAATAATAATAATACTGCTGCTTTTTGTTACTATAACAAAATAATCTGAGGCCAGCTACTTATGAAGACAAAGAGGTTTATTTAGCTCAGCTTTGAGGCTGAAAGTCCAACTATCATAGTGCTGGCTTAGGCAAGGGCCCGATGGCAGATGACAGAGAACACACAGGAGGAAGAGCCATATCATTAAACAAGAAGCTAGATAGCTGAGTTGGCCAAAATTGCTCTATTTATAACAATTTGTTCTCTGGAGAGCTCAGGGATCCTTCAAGAGGGCTATCATAGTCACCTCAGAGGGCTGCATATAGTTCAGGGGCATTCTATTTCTGAGCTACATCTCCAGCACTTTTTACTTTTTATTTTGAAATAAGGTCTCACTAAATTGCTGAGGCTGACCTTGAACCTGTGATCCTCCTGTCTTGGCCTCTCAAGTACTGGGATTGTAGGTGCATGCCACCATACCCAGCTCAAGATTTATTTTGATTAGTGTTATCTTAGTATATATTCTTCTATCTCTTCACTTTCAACCTATTTTATATTTATTTATTTTTGTGGTACTGGGGACTAAACCCTGGAGCATTCTGCCTCCAAGCTGTACCCTCAGCCCTACCTATCTTTTTTTTTTTTAGACAGGGTCTCACTAGGTTGAGGCTGTCCTTGAACCTGTGATCCTCTAGTCTTTGCCTCCCAAGTATTGAGATTATAGGTGTGTTCCACTATGCCCAGATATCTTTATTTTAAAAGTGGATTTCTTATAGATATCATATTATTGGGTCTTGGTTTTTTTATCTACTCTGAAAATCTTTTAATGATATATTTAGATCACATATGTTTTAATGATTATTGATATAACTGTGTTAATATTTTCATGTTTGTATCTTTGTGTGTGTGTGTGTGTGTGTGTGTGTGTGTGTGTGTGTTTGGTATTGGGGATTGAACACAGAGGCATCCTACCTCTGAGCTACATCCCTAGCTGTATTTTATTATTTATTTGTTTATTTATTTATTTATTTTTGTGGTACTGGGGATGGAACTCAGGGGCATTCTACCTCCGAGCTACACCCCTAGGTTTATTTTATTCTTTTATTTTGAAATGGGCTTATTAAGTTACAGAGCGCCTAAGTTGCTAAGGTTGGCTGCAAACCTGCAATCCTCCTGTCTCTATCTTCCAAGTACTGGAATTACAGGTGTGCACCGCTGTTATATCTGTTTCTTATTCCTCAAATTGGATTAAACAAGACAATAGTTTACCATCTCACTTAACTGGAAATCCAGGAATAGGACAGACTTCAGACACAATATGATCTGCTGCTCAATAGTATCTTCAAAGACTATGGTTCTTTTTATCTCTCTGCTCTGTGAGCTTAGTTTCATAATACAGCATATCTGCATCTGTGAGATGCACTATCTGAACACATGTTGGGTCTGACTTCTCTGGCTCCTTCATTTTGAGGACCGCTACCCTGTGCTTCATGTAGTTCTGATGGGGCTCTCATTTATATGGTGCCTTTAACCAAACCATTTGGTTGGGCATGTGACTAAGTCAACTGTAATAACAACAAAATTTTGTTAGCATCTGTCTTCGAATAACAAAAATTTCTTTGAGAATTTACTATATGTTCAACATGCTAGAACACTTGAGGTTATTATAATCTTATGGGGAGAAAAATATCTCAATAATTTAAAAAAGTGTTCAATATGACAATTAGCAGAAGAGGTTTGTGCAAGAATGTGAAATGGAGCTGGACATGGTGGCATGTGCTTGTAATCCCAGTACTTGAGAGGCTGAGACAGGAAGGTCACAGGTTCAAAGTCAGCCTCAGCAATTCAGTGAGGCTCCCAACAACTTAGCAAGACCCTGTTTCCAATAAAAAATAAAAATAAAAATAAAATATCTGAGAGTATAGCCTGGAGGTAGAAGACAAACACACACACACACACACACACACACACACACACACCCACACACACACACACAAAAGAAAGAATGTGTGATGGCTCCTAGACATGCTAAAGTTAATTAGTTCCTCCATTTATTCTACTTCTACACCAGTGCAGATAATATTTCAACACCAGGGAATGGGGTATACATTTAACTCAAATGTTAGTTCATCAAATAATATTAATTAAGCCATGTCTCTCTCTCTCTCTCTGTCTCTCTCTCTCTGTCTCTCTCTCTCTCTCTCTCTCTCTCTCTCTCTCTCTCTCACACACACACACAGTATAGATATGTAAAGCAATGGCCCTATCCACTTCATTTTGCCTGAAATTACTATCTAAAAATCTTTACTCATAGTACTAACTTAGAGGATGTGAATGGGAATCTTAAATGTTCTTTCAAAATCAAAGCATTTTGCAATTAGACAAATTTAAAATTCCACCATGGCTTTCCTAGGCCTTAATGATTTCAACTGAAGCAATGACTTTAACATGAATATGTACTGAGCACTTACTCTGAAGACCTACGCTCAAGTACACGATTGACTCAGTCGGGCAGAAAGAAGCACAAGGAAAGGCACCTTACAGCCACATGTTATCCAGTAAAAATTCTGCAGCTACTTCTTTCTAAATTGATTTATTTCTATTTTTTGCTGCAGTAGACACCACAATTTTGCAAAAGATACATCCAAAATTTTCAATCAGAGTCAATCTCCTGGTTGCTAAAATGTGATGTGGACGTTCTAGATTATTTTATTATTTAAAAATACTGAATTTTGCCCCATTGTCAGATCATATGTGCCAAGTTAAAGAAACTCACACTACTCCTGACCCATGACATTTTCCCCAAACCCTACTCCTTAAACTTTTTTTTTTTTCAGAAATGGGGATTGAACCCAGGGCCATTCTACCTCTGAGCTACACCCCCAACCCTATGTTTTATTCTTTATTTTGAAACAGGTCTAATTTGCGGAGGGCCTCACTAAGCAGCTGAGGCTGGCCGGCTGCGAACCTGGATCCTCCAGTGTCTGCCTCAGTGTCCGCCTCCTGAATGCTGGAATTACAAGCATGCACCACCGTACCTGGCTCCCAGCCCTATTTTTTTTATTATTTATTTTATTTTATTTATTTGCGGTACTGGGGATTGAACCCAGGGGCATTCTACCTCTGAGCTACACCTCCAGTCCTATTTTTTATTCTTTATTTTGAAACAGGGTCTCACTAAATTGCAGAGGGCCTTACTAAGTAGCTGAGGCTGACTGGGAACCCGCGATCCTCCTGTCTCAACCTCCCAAGTACTGGGATTACAAGAATGCGCCCTCACACCCGGCTATTGCCTAAACTTTCTACCGACAGAGATCCTGGCCTCTCATCTTAAAATGGGCCTAACGGCAAGAAACATGGAATCCAAATGATTTGAATCCTAGAGTGAGCCAGGTGTGGTGGTGAATGCCTGTAATCTCAGTACCTGAGAGGCTGAGACAGGAGGATCACAGGTTCAAAGCCAGCCTCAGCAAGGTTCTCAGCAACTTAATTTTCCAAATTAAAAAAAAATTGGCTGGGCTGAGGATGTAGCTATGCGGTAGAACACCCCTGGGTTCAACTCCCAACACCATTGACACACACACACACACACACACACACACACACACACATTATAATAAATATATATAATAAATCCTAGAATGTTCTAGCTAAAAGTTCTTCATCTAGTTTTCCTCATTTCTCAAATGCAGGGCTGCAATAAATGGTCTCTTCCAGGCCCCTTTAAACTGCAGACTTCTGCGGTTAAAACGCATCTCTTTTGGAAAAAAGTTCGCATAAGGCCCCTGTGAAGGAATCAGCCAGCTGGGCAGGCTAACCACAGAGTGGGTGTGAATCTGGTTTCTTTTTGAAAAGTCTAGAACCCCGCGCCAGCCACAGAGCGCGCCCGGGCACCACGTGTCTGCACCCGCTGCAGGATTGGAGGAGCGCGTTTTAGTGCCGCGGTCGAGACGCGCGCGGTCCCGCCCAACAGCTGGAGGAGCCGGGCGGCAGAGGGAAGAAGCCAGAAGGAGATCGCGGAGGGGAAGGGGGCGGGAGGGGGGTGGGGGATCCCGGAGATCCCGCGGCCGAGAGTCTGGGAGAGCCGGGAGCGGCGCCAGGCGAGCCGCCTCGCCACAACTTGCCCGGGCGAGACACGCTTCATCTTGCACCCTGGAAGAAGGAGCCTGCCCGCGTCTCCGGGCTGGGCTGCTCCGCCGCCTCCGCGGGAGCCAGCAGCGCCCTTGGGATCTGGGTCCCCCGTGACGCCCCGACAGCCTGCAGCGCCCGGCAGCCGCCCAGGAGCGCGCAGCTGGGGTGAGCCGAGGCCAGGGATGCTCGGGAGCCGGCCTTGGACCCGGCACCTTCGAGCTGGAGTGCCCGGGCCCGCCTCCCGCCTCCCGCCAGCCGCTGCAGATCCCGCTGGCGTGGCCGCCGCAGCCCCCAGCCCTTGTGTGCCATCTAAGGAGGGGCGCCAGGGCCCGCTGGACCCCGCATCCATCGGCCTTTGTCTTTATGGGTTCGGCATGCCTGCGGTGCGGTGCGGTGCGGAGCGGTGCGGTGCGCCCCGGAGACCCGGCGCCGCGCGGGGCTAGGGGCCCTGGCAGGGATGGGGGGCGGAGGGAACAGGAAAGCGTGCCCCCTTCTTTCCTGTTCCGGCCATCTTGGAGCCGAGATCCGACCGGGAGGGCAAGGGTGGTCCAACAGCAGGCGCCCCAGGCTCGAGTGGTGGCAGCGAATAGAGATGGGTGCCTCCGGCGTGCGCCCTTCCTCGCCGGGACTGCAGAGGGGGCGTGCGAGCCGCCCCCACGTTCAGCTCGGAGGCCCTGGGTTCAGAACAAGGCTAGATCCCTCTAACCGGCTGTGGGCAGAGAAAATAGGAGGGACCAGGGCCAGGGAGCTGGCGTCTCGGTAAACGAGCGCCTAATTCATTGGCTCTTCTTCACTCGCGTCTCTATTGAGCAAATTCTGAATGTCCTCTCCGTGCGGGTCCTGCGCTAGGTGCCGGGGATACTGCGGTGAGCAAGAGAGACCCTCTCCGGCCCTTGTTCCCGCTCATCCTACAGCCCAGTGGATGGAGCCCAGAGTCCACAGACCTGTCAGGTGGGTGTCCTGATGCCTTTCTCAGATGGGGAAACTGAAGTCTAAGGTTGGCAGATTTATCGTAGGTCAGGCAGCAAGCAAATTAAAGAATCAAATTCCGAGCCTAGTTAGTGTCTTTAGGATTTTTATGCCTGGCTGCAGTGAGTCGTTAATACTTTTTCTTTTTCTTTTCTTTTTTTTTTTTTTCCTAAAGGCTCATTAGAAATTATGAGTTTATGCGAAATGCATGTTTTATCTCCTGGATGCTTTCCTATGGGTTTATTTTTAGTTCACCATACCTGGAAAGTGCTAACAAATATTTGATATGACGACTTTGCTTTCAGTTACTCTGAATTGTATTTTTCCTGTTTTTTGTTTTTGTTTGTTTGTTTGTTTTTCTGTTTACATTTGGCTGTTAGGAAAGAAAAACAAATTCCTGATGGTTGGTCCAAGCAGGGACTGCCTGGTGGACTGAGGAATGTCTGGCTCTTCCTCATTGCGCTAACCACTGGCAGCCCCCAGAAGACCCCCAAAATGAGAGGCCTGAGGTCTGCAAGGCGCTGCTAGAAATATTTTAGCCTCTCCAGAAAGCAATGCAGCCCCCACAAAAGTTTGTAAGGTAAATACCAGTGGCTGTGTAATGGTAAGCAGAGGTGGAAATTCCCCTCCCAGTTTTTACCTTTGAGAATGTATCCTTTGGGGAAGACAAGTAAACTATTAAATGTCTTGGGGAGTTCTTTGTACCTTTCTCAGAATGTTATATTTAGGTTGCCAACCCATAGAGGAAGAAAAACTCCTTTAAAAAGGTATCTTGGAGCTGGGCATGGTGGTGCATGCCAGTAATGCCAGTACTTGGGAGACTGAGACAGGAGGATTTCAGGTTCAAGCACAACCTCAGCAGGTAGTGAGACTCTCATCAATCTTGCGAGACCCTGTTTCAAAATTAAAAAAAAAAAAAAAAAAATAGTCCTGGGAGTGTAGCTTGGAAGCAGAATATCCCTGGGTTCAATCCCCAGTACCACAATGAATGAATATAGTAAAAAATGAAAAGGTATCTTGGATGCAAGACATTTAGAAAATCAGCATTAACTAAAAGTTTAATTTTTTAAAACAACTTTATTGTGATGTGGTATGCAAGTGTACAATTCCATAATTTTGACAAATCTATATACCCACGGCACCACAATCAAAATGTAAAGTATCTCTGTTACCCCCGATTTTCCCCTTGCCCTTTTGCTCTCAGTTAATTTTACATAGTTTTGTTGTTACATGTTTTCTAAGTTGGTGAGTCAAAGATGAGGATGAATAGATATTTCTAATCTCAAGACCTAAGGCGAGAGAGGACACGGGTGGACGGATAATCAGAGGCTGGCAGCTAGGACCCAGAGTTTTGGGGATGTGGCTTCCCACGCCTGTCTGGCCCCAAAGGCCAGGGAGGTTGGTAAGCCCGGGAGTTGGTGGCCAGGAGGCGCTCTCTCTGGGGGGGCCAGCGTGTCCACTCGGGCTAGTCCACAAGGTCTTCTCTGGTTCCCGCAGGGCCCTGGGCGCACGCTGAGCGCGTGCAGGCAGGTGCGCCCTTTGCTCCGGTCCTGGCCCGGCGCTGCCATAGCAACGTCCTGGACGCCCTGACCGTAGGCCGCCGCCGCCTCCCCCGCCGCTGCGGGGGACCCAGCCTTCGCCCGCACCCGAGGGGTGTGGTGGCGGCGGCCCGGGCCAGGAGACCCAGACTGCTCTGCTCCTCGATGCCAGCATAGACAGCAGATTGGCTTGCAAGCATGGTAAGAGGCTGGAGGCTGGGGTGTTTGGGTGGGGGGCTTGCAGGGTCTCCCAGCTCCCCACCCAGCAGGTCCCCTATCCCTCCCTCCCACTGCGCTTTCTCTTCCTCCTCCGCAGCCGTTCCAGAAGCACGTCTACTACCCTATGGCCACCGGCCCCTCGGGGCCCGATGCCCCTGCTGCTGCCGCTGTGGCTGCGGCGGGCGCCGCCTCCATGGCCTGTGTGCCCCCCAGTGCGGCGTCGGGCCCCCTGCCCTTCTTCCAGTTCCGACCGCGTCTGGAGAGCGTGGACTGGCGGCGGCTGAGCGCCATCGACGTGGACAAGGTGGCCGGCGCCGTGGATGTGCTGACCCTGCAGGAGAACATCATGAACATCACCTTCTGCAAGCTGGAGGACGAGAAGTGCCCGCACTGCCAGTCCGGGGTGGACCCGGTTCTGCTGAAGCTCATCCGCCTGGCGCAGCTCACCATCGAGTACCTGATGCACTCGCAGGAGTACCTCACCTCGCAGCTGCGCGGCCTGGAGGAGCGCCTGCGCCAGAGCCTGGGCGACTGTGAGCAGAGCCAGCAGCTGCTCAGCAAGCAGGCGGGGGAGATCAAGCTGCTCAAGGAGGAGTGTAAGCGCAGGAAGAAGATGATCTCCACCCAGCAGCTGATGATCGAGGCCAAAGCCAGCTATTACCAGGTAGGCGCTAGAACAAACCCATTCCTGCTGAAAGAGGCCTTTCCTAGAGCATCATGCTTTCGTTGGATAAGGATTCTTATTATACCTCAGAAGACAAAGCCTAATTAAGCAGACACGGTCATTTTACCAACAGGGACATGGTTCGTTACCTTGTGCAGCAGGCCCAAGAATTCCTAATTAACCAGTGTCTGCAGTGCTTTATTGAAGTCATCTAAAGGCTGTTGGTTGAACCTGTTCCCTCCTCCCAGTCATGTCAAGAAAAGGTAATCCTGGACAGATTTTTGTTGCGGTCAGCCCCCAAACTACCAGGAATAGGATTCAATTTCTGAGGTTATTTTCTCATTTTTACATTTTGCAAGCTGGGCCTAGTGGCCCACACTTGTAATCCCAGTACTTGGGAGGTTGAGACAGGAGGATCCGGGTTCGTAGCCAGCCTCAGCTACTTAGTGAGACTCTCTGCAACTTACTGAGACCCTGTTTCAAAATAAAGAATTAAAAATAGGGCTGGGGGTGGAGCTTGGAGGTAGAATGCCCCTGGGTTCAGCCCCCAGTACTGCAAAAAACCCACAAAAAACAAAACACAAAAAACCCCTCTGAGCTACATTTTGCAAAATGTTCTCAAACTGACAGAGAAGTTGCTAGACTAATACAAAGAACTTTCATATATCCTTCACCCAAACTCACCAAGTATTAGCATTTGCCACATTCCTGTTTATCTCTCTATATGTAGTTATGACTTTTGCACCATTTCACAGTGAGCCGCAGCCTTAAATTTTTCAATGTGTGGATTTCCTAAGAATAAGAACATTCACTTACATAACAGCATTTAAAGATCAAACATTTTTGCCTTTGTTGTCTTTAATCTCCAGCTGTTATGGGTTAGACATCCTTGAGATAAAGCCCATAGAGCAGTCATTATTATTATGTTTCTAATTTTAATTCCAGTGTTGGTAGATTAAGTAGCCTTGGCTTTGGAGTTTGACAGATCTGGTGTTTGAATTCTGGCACCATCCCCACACACTGTCCGTGGGGTATAGTGATAATGGGTACAAAGAGCTTGGCATGTAGTGGGTACCTGTAAATCAGGAGCTCTTTATGCTATTATCTGCAATGCAGGAGTCAGCCATGACTCTAACCTCCAACTTTATAATGAAGCATAGCCTTGCTAGCAATAAACCTTGGAAATAGGATAATGAAAATAAGTTTTAATTGGGAGTAAGTATGTCTATTTTTCTTACTATTTTTGAGCACAGAAATGATGACCTTTTAAAGCAGGAGTGGCAGATTGGCACCCCACAGGCAGAGTTTGGCCTGCAGACCTTTTTGGTTTGGCCTGGGTAGTGTTTAGCTTTCTTAGAAGTTGTCTTTTGGTGGCCACGTACTAATTCACCCTACTTCCTCCCTGTGATCTTATACTTGCCTTCCAGGCCCTACATTGCAGATCCTACTCCCAGAGGGATGCAATGAGGAATCTCCTGTGGTTACAAACCACACCTTTCTTTTTTTTTTTTTTTGCGGTACTGGGGATTGAACTCAGGGGCAGTCTACCTCCGACTATACCCCCAGCCCTATTTTTTATTCTTTATTTTGAAACCAGGTCTCACTAAGTTGCGGAATGCCTCACTAGGTAGCTGAGGCTGGCCTCGAACACAGATCCTCTGGTCTCAGCCTCCCAAATGCTGGGATTACAAGCGTGTGCCACCATGCCCGGCTTCTGTGCACATATTTTTAGAGCATAAAATATTTCTTAACTTAGAAGAAAGTTATCAGGCATTAGAAAGATGAAAGATAGAATGTGAATAACATTTATTGATGGACATATCTCTGTCATATAGTCTGTTTTGTTCTGGCTTGGATGGCAGACAGCTCGAGTGTGAATCCAGAAGTTGTGCCTGCTCTTGCAGGTCAGGCTCATATCAGCACAGACACGGCTCATGTGCTCTTGCCCAGGCAGACAGTGGTTATGAGAAAGCACTCTAGGGTCAAAGCAGGTTCAGATCTTGTCTCTACTACTTTTCCAATTGCTAGACCTTGACAAGTTGCTCAACTTGTCCATTCCTCAGGGTTTTTGTTGTTGTTGTTTAGTACTGGGGATGGAACCCAGGGGCATTCTGCCTCCAAGCTACATCCCTAGCCCTATTTTTTAAGTCTTTTTTTGAAACAGGGTCTCACTAAGTTGCAGAGGGCCTCACTAAGTAGCTGAGGCTGGCTGCGAACCTGGATCCTCCAGTCTCAGCCTCCCGAGTACTGGGATTATAAGCTTGTGCCACCACGCCCAGCTTATGCCTCAGTTTTTAATCTGCAAAAGGGAATAATTATTGTACCTACCTCTGGTTGTTAACAGGGATTGAATGGCAGTGCTTGGCCTATGGTTAGGTTTTACTGTTTTTTTGTTTGTTTGTATTTTATCCAGCCTGGCTGGATATCTGCTTTTTGAAGGCTTTATTTTTCTGTGTGTGTGTGTGTGTGTGTGTGTGTGTGTGTGTGTATGTGTACTGTATGTGGCTTAAATGTAATAAGGGGGTTAGAAATGGGAATGTGGAGGATCTTTTTTCTTCAATGTTTTATTATAAAAAATTTAAAATATACAAAATAATTGAAAGAACTCTTAAGTGAATACCCAGAGGGTTTTAAGAGAACAACTCCATTCATTTTCAAATAAAAACTGGTAGAATAATATAAACATGCATAAAATGACTAGACACCATGTACACACCTCCTAGATTTAAGTCATGTTAATAACCTTTTGCTATATTCCAATCTACCATCCTTTTTTTTTCCCCCAGTGGGAAAGATTAATATAGATTTATTTATTTATTTATTTATTTATTTATTTATTTATTTATTTATTTATTTGCAGTATTGGGGCATTCTACCTCTGAGCTACACCCCCCAGTCCTATTTTTTATTCTATATTTTTGAAACAGAGTCTCATTAAGTTGCGGAGGGCCTCACTAAGTAGCTGAGATTGGCTGTGAACCTGCAATCCTCCTGCTTCAGCCTCCCAAGTACTGGGATTATAAGCGTGTGCCACCACACCGGGCTTATTTATTTGTTTATTTATTTATTTGTTTATTTTGATACTGGGGATTGAACCCAGGGGATTCTACCTCCCAGCTACATCCCCAGCCCTATTTTTAGTCTTTATTTTGAAACAGGGTCTCACTAAGTTGCGGAGGGCCTCACTAAGTAGCTGAGATTGGCTGTGAACCTGCAATCCTCCTGCTTCAGCCTCCCAAGTACTGGGATTATAAGCGTGTGCAACCACACCGGGCTTATTTATTTGTTTATTTATTTGTTTATTTTGATACTGGGGATTGAACCCAGGGGATTCTACCTCCGAGCTACATCCCCAGCCCTATTTTTAGTCTTTATTTTGAAACAGGGTCTCACTAAGTTGCGGAGGGCCTCACTAAGTAGCTGAGACTGGCCGAGAACCCGGATCCTCTGGTCTCGGCCTCCCAAGTACTGGCTTTTTTTTTTTTTTTTGCGGTACTGGGGATTGAACTCAGGGGCATTCTACCTCCGAGCTATACCCTCAGCCCTATTTTTTATTCTTTATTTTGAAACCGAGTCTCACTAAGTTGTGGAGTGCCTCACAAGGTAGCTGAGGCTGGCCTCGAACCTGGATCCTCCGGTCTCAGCCTCCTGAATGCTGGGGTTACAAGCGTGCGCCACCACATCCAGCTTATTTTTTTAATTGTGGAATTAAATACTTTTCCTCCATCTATTCCCAGAGGAAATCTCTGCTTGCCTCTTTGTGTTTTTTGAACATTTTTTTTTAAAAGTGTTTTTTATGGTACCAGGGATTGAACTCTGTGTGTTCTACCTCTGAGCTACACCCCAGCCTGATTTTATTTTTTATTTCGAAACAGGAAGGGCCTCATTAAGTTACCATACACTGGCCTTGAACCTGCCTTTCTCCTTTCTCAGCCTCCTAAGTACTGGGATCACAGGCATGGGCCACAATGCCCAACCAAACATTTAAAATATTTTTATGAACATGTATACATTCATAAGAGGACATTTTTAAGCTTGAAAAGTTTATATAAATAGAATCACATTTATAAATCTGTATTAGTCTGCTGGCCTTCCATAACAAAATACCACAGATTGGATGGCTTAAACAACACAAATATTTTCGCAAAGTTCTGGTGGCTGGATGTTGAAGGTCAAGGTGTGAGGAGGGTTGGTTCCTGGCGAAGTCTCTCTTCCTGGCTTGTAGATGGCCGCCTTCTTGCTCTGTCTTTCCATGGCCTTTTCAATCAGAGCATGTCTCCCTCTCTTTTATAATTTTTTATTTCTCTCTCCCTCTCTCCTTCCTGCCTGCCTGCCTGTCTGCCTGCCTGCCAGACATGGTGGCACATGTTTTTGATGGTATTAAGGATTGACCCCAAGATTGGAAACAGGGTCTTGCTAGGTTGCTGAGAATCTCACTATGTTGCTGAGGCTGTTCTCGAACCTGCAGTCCTCCTGTCTCAGCCTTCCAAGTACTGGAATTGTAGGCATTACCTACAATTGCCTATACCCCTAGCCCTATTTTTTACCCTTTATTTTGAAACAGGGTCTCACTAAGTTGCAGAGGGCTTCACTTAAGTAGCTGAGGCTGGCCGCAACCTGGGATCCTCCTGTCTCAGCCTCCTAAGTACTAGGATTACAAGTGTGCGCCACCATGCCCGACTGATTCTTGTTTTTTATAGTATGCATGCTCCTCTTATGTCTGGTGGTGTGAATAAGAAATTGTGAAGAATATCTTTTTTTTCTCTTGGATTTATAACCCCCCCCATGTAATATATATATAAAGAAAAAACTTATATTTACATATTCTTAAGCTACTGTTTATTAACTGATACTAAAGGCCAAATACTACTAAAATATTATAGTATTTTAATTCTCACGTTAGCTGAGTAAGGTACCGACTGAATTTTAATTTTTATTGGTGCATTATATTACAAGTAATAGATTTGTTGTTGCATCCAGTAAAAGTCCATTTTAGTAGGTTAAATATTTCCAAGCACTGTTCAATCATGCATGAATGCTACACTCTGAGAATAAAGCTGTGAATAAGAGACAGAGTCCAGGAAGCTGCGGAGGTTCTAGGACCTAGAGGGACTGAGCACGAACCAGTGGACAAGGGAAATAAATAAATGTGAAACTATTAACTGGCGAGATGTACAGTGATGAAAACAGACAACGGGATGTGACAGGGACTGACGGAGGGTCTTTAGGAAAGACCTTGTCGAGGATGTGATGTCCCCAGTGTAGAAGACGCTCCTTGACGTGACATCTTGTGTCAAGATGGCGCCAGCCATGGGAAGGTCTGGGGAAGGGGGGACACTGAATGCAAATGCCGTAGGTTGGCATGCCTGAGGGACAGAAAGAAAGCCAGCAGAGCTGGGGCGTCATGAACATGTTGGTGGTGACAGGGTAGAAACCTCTGTTCTAATGGGAGCAGCATCAGGGTTTCCAGAAAGCACCAGAAGGGCTACATAACTGTCTAGAGGTAGTTTACACTGCCTTGTGTTCTGTTCAGGAAGGATGCTCTGGTTTATTTATTTATTTACTTTTCGTAGTACTGGGGATTGAACTCAGGGGCATTCTACCTCCGAGCAACACCACCAGCCCTATTTTTTATTCTTTATTTTGAAACAGGGTCTCACTAAGTTGCGGAGGGCCTCACTAAGTAGCTGAGGCTGGCTGCGAACCTGCGATCCTCTAGTCTCAGCCTCCCAAGTACTGGGATTACAAGCGTGTGCCACCACGCCTGGCTGGTTTTATATTTTTAGCCATGCTTTTAGAATCTCTTGCCAGGGCGCTATCTTCCCACCCCAAGGGATTCTGCCTTTTCGTCTCTCCCTCAAGAGGTAGTGCTTCCGGGACCTGAGTTTTAACTGCAGTTACTGGAGACAGACACTTGTTACCGACACTTGGACTTGTTGCTTTCTCCCGTTTCAGTGCCATTTTTGTGATAAGGCCTTTATGAACCAAGCTTTTCTACAAAGTCACATCCAGCGCCGCCACCCTGAGGATTCTCACTTGGGTAAGGAATGAGCTCTTATTTCAGATCTGTTTTCTTTCTGCTCCTCCCCCCCCCCCACATACACTTTTTATTTCTAAGTGAGGCACAGTCCAGTGCATTTCTAAGTCCCTTTAAAAGGAAGCTTCGTAGCCTTTGTTCATTCAGTAAGTAAAGATCGAGTCCTACTATGTGCCTGCAGTGCCCTGGGTGCCGAGGACACAGCCGGAGGCCGGATGGAGACATCCTGCTCTCTCCGGTCTTACATTCTCATGGTGGGGCCGAAGAGACACACACAAATAAAGAAGACATGCATTTCAAATGATGGCAAATGAGATGAAGATAATAAAACAGGAGAAGGGGTGGACAGTGGCTCTGGGTGGCCAGTGTGGGTCTCGCCGAGGAGGCCACATCTAATCAGGGACTGGAATGATGAGGAGGTTCCAGTCTGGTGAGAATGGAGGAGAAGGGTGTGCCAGGCACAGGGAACACCGATTTTACGGGGCAGGAACGGAGGCAGGCCAGCATGCTTGAGGAACAGAAAGGAGGTTGCATGAGTGACTAAGGTACATGGACGCATCTCAGGAGAAGACTGCAGATCTCCGGAGGCCCTTGCTGGAATGTGGATGTGTTTGTAAATGTAATGGAAAAACCACTGGAGGATTTTAGGTAGGGGAGGTTCGTGGTTTCGTGTGAACCCTTCGGGTGTGGGTGGAGACTAACTGGTAGGAGCAACTCTGGAAGCTGGGGGAGGCATGCACAGCAGCCCTGGTGGGAGAAGGTGGTAGCCTGGCCCCGAATGGTCCCAGGGCAGAGGTGGAGATGAAGAGGTAGAGGCTTCATGTTGTTCTCAGAGCCATGACTCAGCGTGAGAACAAGGGAAGAAGGATTTTCATCGTCTCGTTTGGGTGAATGGTGGTGGTGTTTACTGTGATGGAGCCCTGGGGGTAGGAAGCAGTTTGAAGAAGGAAGGAGAAAGAGAGGTTGTGTTGGCCACGGGAGCAATTACATCACGCGTGCAGTAGACACACACACGGTATTCTGAAGGTGTGTGTCTCCAGGTAGAGAGAGACCCAGGCTGGAGAGAGGAATCTGGGAGGCGCTGGAGGAAAGCTGGGATTGGCCAAGGTCACCTAGGTAGAAGACAGAAGGCCCAAGTTCAGCCCCAGTGCTTTCCCCATGCTAGGGACAGGAAAAGCAGGAGAGACACAGCATCTATGGGTAGGAGGGAGACCCGAGGAGTGTGTTGTCATGGAAACCAAGGGAAAAGATATTTGAAGGAGGCTGTGGTCGGGCGTATCAAATGTTCCTGAGTTAGCTGCAGGTGAAGAATTGGCCATCGTTGTCAGGACTGTTATTGGTGAACTTGACATAGCACCTTCAGTGGATTGGTGGAGACGGAAGCCCAATTGGAGTGACCCGAGCCGAGAATCGAGGGGCAGTGGTGCTATTGAGCACAGATGTTGACTTCAATAGCTTTTGCTGGGGAAGAAGCAAAAAACATGAGACGTCATCTGGACTGAAATGTGAGACTAAGGGAAAATGGTTGTTTCTCTTGATGTGGGATCTACTGTGTTTGGATGCTGATGAGAACTAAGGAGTATATAGAGGCAAGAGTTGAAGACGTAAGAGAGAGAATTCTCTGGCTTACCTAGGAACCAGGTTTTCTACTATCGAAATGTTCTAAAGCAAAAAAACGTAATGTGTCTTTCTCCATGAGCAGATCAGAGCTTTCTGCTGCAGTAACCCACAGAAATCCTCACCGTGATCGTAGATGTTTTTAGTATCGGGATGGGTACTCACTACTTCTCCATTTTGGACCAATCTGTTTCCTTTCCTGCCCATTGCAGGAAAACGGATTTATATTTAGGAAAGAGCTAAGCTCTGCAGTGATGAAATAAAATTCCATTGCTAACTCATGGGCCACTGGTAGAATTTAGCAATATACTGGAAAAAAAAATGGGAAGGATGAAATATTTTAATGAACCTACCATTCTTCAATATGAAACTGACCTTCTTTCTCTTCTGTTTCAGTATCTCACTCTATCTCATACTCGCTTCAGAGAGTATTTCCGACTCTGAAATGAGTATTATTTCTTCAGGTCATCTTTGAGCTTCTGACTTTCTGCTTTGGTTTCATACCTTTCATGTCTACACTCACAGACACATGTATGTCCATTCAGTCATGTGTACATCTTCATGTAAGTACATGCACATAAGTATTCTGCCCTTCACTTGTTTGCTTCCTTTGACAACTTTTCCAGTTCCTGGCTTTTGCCCTAGCTGACAGGGTGGGATCTGAGTTTGCCTTCCGAACGTCAGCCCTCTGCTTGCCTTAGCACGGACGGGGTCTTCAGGAGAGTTCGGTGGGAGACAGAAAGATGGCGACCTTAGTGATTGCAGGACCGTGGCGCCTGCGGGGGGAGCCTTCTCGCTTCCCTGCTCTGATTAAGACATGGCATCTCTAAAAGGAGCCCAGAGCAGAGCGCCACTGGATCAAAGCAGCCAGGATGATTCTTTATCAACTGTATTGTTCCCTGCACAGGGCTCTCATGCTGCTCCTTAAGATAACCCAACCTCCACACAGTGGCCGAAAGAATCTGCTAAAAATAGTTCTTTGCCCATTGGGACGAAGGGCTCTAGATACAGCGCTAGAAAGCAAAAATGAGCTCCTGGCATGGAAGGAGTAATGATCCCAAGAAAGAGCCGCTTCCTTTGTTTTACCAATAGGACTGTGCCATGTAAGTTTTCCAGGTGAGTTTCATCAGAGATGGTGTTCGAATAAGATTTTTCTGTTGCCACAGAGTATAAGAGGAAGGCACAGACGGACAAACTCCAGAAGGAGGTGGACATGTTGAAGGAGCAGCTGCAGCTCACCAGGTCTCAGCTAGAAGCTGCCCAGCACGCCCATGTAGTCAGGCTCTCCAAGGTATGGTGCAGCATTCGGAACCAGGGGCATTCTAACCGAAATTCACCATGTAATTCAGTGGTGCCGTGGACTCCCATAAAGGAGAGTCTGCAGGACTCAATAAATGTGATTGTATTTTGTTTTATCAGTCTGCTCTTTGGTATCTTACAAAGCATGACACTGGAAATATAGTTTTCTGGGTTTTTTAAACTTTTTTTTGTGTGTTTGTTTTTTAATTCAGGTGAACTTCACATAACATAGCCAGGTGCAGTGGTGCACGCCTCTAATTCCAGTACTTGGGAGGCTTAGCCAGAAGGATTGCAGGTTCAAGGGCAGCCTCAGCAACTTAGGGAGAGCCTCAGGAACTTAGTGAAACTGTGTTTCAAAATAAAATAGGATGGGAGTGTGGCTGGGAGGTGGAATGCCCCTGGGTTCAAACTCCAGTACCACCAAAAAAAAAAAAAAAAAAGAAAAATAAAGAGAAAGAGAGAGAGAGAGAGAAAGGGAAGGGAGGGAGGGAAAGAAAGAAGGAAGGGAGGAAAGAAATTCACATAACTCTTTTTGGTGCAAAACATCCCATATTATCTTTTTTTTTTTTTCTTCAGTACTGGGGATTGAACCCAGGGGCATTCTATCTCCAACTACACCCCCAGCCCTATTTTTTATTCTTCATTTTAAAACAGGGTCTCACTAAGTTGCAGAGGGCCTCACTAAGTAGCTGAGACTGGCCGAGAACTTGCAATCCTCCTGTCTCAGCCTCCCAAGTACTGGGATTACAAGCATGCATCACCACGCCCGGCTTTATTATCTTATAGTAGATTCCTGTAAATCAGAAGTCTGGGCTGAAACCAAGGTGTCAGTAGTGTTGTGTTCTTTACTGGAGGCCACTGGAAGACAGTATTTTCTGCTTATTTGAGTTATTGATAAAATTCCGTTTCTTGCAATTGTAGGACCAAAGTCCCCACTTTCTTTCTGGCTGTGCACTGAGGGCTGCTCCTGACTTCCCTGTCGGCTGCCTGGGGCCCTCCGCCTTTGTAGTCCAAGGCAGCGATCATGCCTCAGCTCTCTCCTCTTCCTTCTTCCTTGTCAGCCAGGTATCCGTCGTGGTGGGTGCTTGCAATGTCTCCTTCACAGTTCCTCTGGGGTGAGGGAGCCTGAGCAGGAGAGAGGACTGCGCAGTGTTAGTGCTGACCACCGTGGGTACCGCCCGTGTGGTCACTGTCTCAACAGAGGACTGAGCTCAGGACACTTGATAGAAAGGAGGGACAGAAGCCTGGCATGGTGGTGCACGCTTGTGATCCCAATATTTGGGAGTATGAGACAGGAGGATCCAGGTTTGCAGCCAACCTCAGCTACTTAGTGAGGCTCTCTGCAACTTAGTAAGACCCTGTTTAAGAATAAAAAATAGGGGTATAACTCGGAGGTGGAATGCCCCTGGGTTCAATCTCCAGTACAGCAAAAAAAAAAGAAAGATAGAAAGAACTTTTTGATATTACAGAACAGTCTACCTAAGAGTAGAATTGGTGGGTCATGATGTTTCTGTGTTTAACTTATAGAAAAACCACCAAACTGTCTTCCACAGTGGCTGGATCATTTTACATATCCATAAGGGCTCCTATTGCTCCACGCCCAGCAGTCATTGTACTCTTCTGCTTTCTTTTTTTTTTTTTGCGGTACTAGGGATTGAACTCAGGGGCTTTCTACCTCCGAGCTACACCCCCAGCCCAATTTTTTATTCTTTATTTTGAAACCGAGTCTCACTAAGTTGCGGACTGCCTCACTAGGTAGCTGAGGCTGGCCGCGAACCCGGATCCTCCGGTCTCAGCCTCCCGAATGCTGGGATTACAAGCGTGCGCCACCACGCCCGGCCTCTTCTGCTTTCTTAATTAAAGACATGCTAATGGGTTTGAAGTAGTATCTCACTGTGGTTTTGATTTGCTGTTCCTTAATAACCAGTAACACAGAGCATCTTTTCATGTGCTTGTCCATTTTTATATCCTCTCTGGAGAAGTGTTTATTCAAGTCCTTTGCCCATTTTATTTTTTATTTTATTTTATTTATTTATTTTAGCAGTACTGGGGATGGAACCCAGGGGCATTCTACCTCCGAGCTACACCCCCAGCCCTATGTTTTATTCTTTTTTTTTTTTTTTTTTTTTTTTTTTTTTTTTTTTGCAATACTGGGGATTGAACTCAGGGGCATTCTACCTCTGAGCTGTACCCCCAGCCCTATTTTTTATTCTTTATTTTGAAACCGAGTCTCACTAAGTTGCGGACTGCCTCACTAGGGTAGCTGAGGCTGGCCGCAAACCCGGATCCTCCGGTCTCAGCCTCCCAAATGCTGGGATTACAAGTGTGCGCCACCATGCCCGGCTTATTCTTTATTTTGAAACAGGGTTTCACTAAGTTGTGGAAGGTCTCACTAAGTAGCTGAGGCTTGCCGCGAACCCGAATCCTCCTGTCTCAGCCTCCCAAGTACTGGGATTACAAGCGTGGGCTGCCTCGTCCAGCTTCTTTGCCCGTTTTAAAATTGGTTTATTTGTCTTCTTGCTGAGTTGTAATAATTCTTTATATATTCTAATTATTTGATAGCTTTAGGGCAGTTTATCGTATTCCCTTATGGTGCTTCTGGTTTCTCTAAGGTCAGTAGTAATGTCCTGTCTTCATTTCTTAGGCTTGCTATAGGTTTGACAACTTTGTTGATCTTTTTTTTTTTTTTTTTTTGCGGCACTGGGGATTGAACTCAGGGGCATTCTACCTCCAAGCTCCAGCTCCAGCCCTATTTTTTATTCTTTATTTTGAAATACGGACTCATTAAGTTTCGAGGGCCTCACTGCAAACCTGATCCTCCGGTCTCAGCCTCCCAAGTACTAGGATTACAAGTGTGACCCACCACACCCGGCTTTTTGTCTTTTTGTTGATCTTCTTAAAGAACCAACTTTTGGTTCCACCAGTTCTCTCTATTGCATTTCTATCCTCTATTTTGTTTATCTTTTTGTTTATCTTTGTTCTGATCTTCATTATTTATTTCTCTCTGGTGGTTTTGGGTTTGGTGTGCTCATCTTTTTCTAATTATTAGTATTTTTTTGTGTGTGTGGTACTGGGGATGGAACTTGGGGGCATTCTACCTCTGAGCTGCAGCCCCAGCCCTATTTTTTATTCTTTATTTTGAAACGGTCTCACTAAGTTGCGGAGGGCCTCACTAAGCAGCTGAGGCTGGCCGCTAACACAGATCCTTCAGTCTCAGCCTCCCAAATGCTGGGATTACAAGCGTGCGCCACCACGCCCAGCTTATCTTTTTCTAATTTTTTAAGATTTACACTTAGGCTTTTGGTTCGCAATCTTCTTTTGAAGTGTACCTTTTACAACTATAGATTACCCATGAGCACTGATTTGATTTAGCTGCATCCTATGCGTTTTGGTACTTTGTGTGTGTGTGTGGGGGGGGTACTAGGGATTGAACCCAGGGGCATTCTACCACTGAGCTACACCCTCCAGCCCTATTTTTTAAATTTTTATTTTGAAACAGGGTTTTGCTAGGTTGATGAGAGTCTCACCTTGAACCTGCGTTCTTCCTGTCCCAGTCTCAAGTCCTAGGATTTCAGGCATGCGCCACCACACCCGGCGTGTATTAATTTTCATTTACCTCAAAATATTTTCCAGTTTCCCTGGTGATATTTTCTTTGACCTATTGGTTATTTAAGGACATATTGTTTCATTTCCACATACTTGCTAATTTTCCTTGTGTTACTGATTTCTGGCTTTATCCTATTGCAATCAGAGAAGATTCTTTGCATGAATTAGATCTGTTTAAGTTTGAGACATATTTTGTGGCCTCACATAGTTCTCGCTTAGTGACTATTCCATGTGGATTGGAGACAAATGCATATTCTGCTCTTGTTGGGCTCAGTGTTCTGTATATGTCTGCTAGATCTAACTGGCTTATAGTGGGATCTTATTGTCCATGTCCCTAATTTTGTTTAAAATACTGAAAGTCATCGAGAAATCAAGTGCTGATGGACTAGACCTTGAATGTAGCTCATATAAGTCTGAATTTTTACTCTTTAGGAGAGGGGGAGATGGAGCTAGTCTACCTAAATTGATACAGTGTCAAGAAAGATGCTTTTATTGCTCTAGTTTCAAGTATGTTGACATTTCACATATTCTTGGATGTCTCCTATACAAGTTTACAGAACACAGAAAGTCAGAGGACTTGGGTCTGTAGAATTTTTTTTTTTTTTGTAGTAATGGGGATATTTTTTTGTGTGTGTGAACTCGGGAGCATTCTACCCCCGAGCTATACCCCCAGCCCTATTTTTTATTCTTTATTTTGAAACAGGGTCTCACTAAGTTGCGAGTGCCTCACTAGGTAGCTGAGGCTGGCCGCGAACCCAGATCCTCCGGTCTCAGCCTCCCAAATGCTGGGATTACAAGCGTGCGCCACCACGCCCGGCTGGGTCTGTAGATATTTTAAGGGATGTAAGGACACAGGGATGCCTTTGCTGCCTTTAACTTAGAAGAATCATGGTATACAGACTTGCCATTAGAGGAAGGCTTATTACAAGCCTAACAGAAAGAAGTAATCCCAGCTAACAGATTTGAGGTGAAGCTGTGACTCTTTATTTTAAATTTTGCATATCTGCTTTGTACCAGAACTCTTAAAGCCACGTATCAAAATAAATTTCAGGAATATGAAGTCCAGAAAGCAAAAGAAGACGACTTCCTGAAGTTATTTGACAGGTGGAAAGAAGAAGAAAAAGAGAAGCTAGCTGACGAAATGGAAAAAGTCAAGGAGATGTTTATGAAGGAATTTAAAGAATTGACCTCCAAGAATTCAGCATTGGAGTATGTAAGTATTAAACCTTGACATTCTCATGGAACTGGTTATTTAAGAGATGAGATTGGAATGGCATTACAGTCAGCGGATCGGGAAGGGGCTTTACCATGTCCTGTCCCCCCCTCCCCCCGCAAGAGTCCTGAGTGGCTCTAGGCACCCCAAAGACAGAGCGAGTCAAAGTAATCATTTTGCTGAGAGTAGGAGCTTTGGGCGCACACTCCAGGGCAGAACACTCATGGGTGTGCTTGGTCCCATCATAGAAGAGGGTCCTCGTTCTTTATCGGGTTAGGTGTAGATAGCCATAAGCCACCAATACTCCCCTGAGTGTTGGTACGTTCCACTGTCATGGCTGGAAAGGCTGACGCAGATCTCAGTGTTGAAGGAGAAGGAGACCCATCTGGAGAGACTTAACGGAGGACTCTTCCGCAGCCCCCGCCTCACCACGGGCTCTCTGTGGGTTCTCTGAAGCAAGCAGGATCTGGCTAAATGCCCAGGTCCCTGTGGGAACAATCCCGGTCCACACAGCCCTGGTCACAAGCATGGACGGAGGCATCCTCGGTGCCAGCTGGTACTCCTGCTAAGAGTAAGGAGCTTTTTGGTCTCAGTTATGGCTGGGGAGAAGGAAGGAGGGAGCTGAGGGACGATCCTTGGGCTCCCTCTAGGGGCCAACAAGTTTCAGAAAGAAAAACAGGTTATTTTTGGAACCCTGCTGAGTTTCCTTCTCTAAACTCTTTGGTTTTCACCTCTTGTCTTCTTTCTGCTCCAGGATCCCGTCCAGGATGCCAAGTTACATTTAGTTGTCATGTCAAGGAGACATGACTTCTCTTTGTGACAGTTTTTCAGTTGTGTTTTTGATGCCTGTCACAATTTTGAGGAGTACTGGTTGGTTAGGGTGAGACCCTTGCTGTTGGGATTCGTCTGATATTTTCCACATCGTTAGACTTGAGTTGATAGGTTTTTTGTTTTTGTTTTTGATTTTTGCAGAACTGGGGATTGAACCCAGGGGCATTCTACCTCTGAGCTATACCCCCGGCCCTATTTTTTATTCTTTATTTTGAAACAAAGTCTTACTAAGTTGCGGAGGGCCTTACTAAGTAGCTGAGGCTGGGCCGCAAACCTGCGATCCTCCTGTCTCAACCTCCCAAATACTGGGATGACAGGTGTGAGCCACTACTCCCAGCTGAGTTGGTAGGTTTTAGGGAGGAGAATCTTGGAGATGAAGTGCCACTTTCTTCCCATTGTGTCAAGAGTGTGTTCTATCTCCATGATTTATGTTGGCCTCAGACTGGATCACCCAGCTGGGGTAATGTGTGTCAGAGCAGATTTCTCTTCTGAAGAGTGCTTTCCTTCCCCTTCTTTGAAATGAATCACTGAGCAGCCCACGGGGTAAGGAATGGGAGGAACACACCCTCATCCTGTTTTTGAAGTTAACATCTTACCTCCTGTGGTTTTCTGAGGGCTTTTGCTCTGGGTGATTTTGAAAATAATATAAACAAAGGGTAAATTTAGAGTATTTTGTCCTTGCTGGGCATAATGGCACATGTCTGTAATCCCAGTCTTGGGAGGCAGAGACAGGAGGATCACAGGTTGGAGGACAGCCTCACCAGTATCAAGACTCTCAGGAACCATAGGAGACCCAGTTTACAAACAATAAGTAAAAAGGTCTGGAAGTGTAGCTCAGAGATAGAACCCCCATTATGTTCAATCTCTGGTACCACACACACAAAGAAGTTCCTAGTGGATTTACTGATAAGGCCTTTCACTATATACGAGGTACAAGGTATCAGGTACCTCTTGGTACAAGGAATTGAACCTAGGCGAGTTCTACCTCTGAGCTACACCTGCATCATCCATTTTTTTATTTTGAAACAGGGTCTCACTAAGTTGCTGAGGTCTCAGTAAGCTGCTTAGCCTAGCCTCGAACCTTCAGTCCTCCTTTTTCAGCCTCCTAAGCACTGGGATTCCAGGCGTGTGCTGCCAGACCCAACACTAAATCATCTTAAGAAGCAGATAAGACCCAGATACACCACTTCCAGATACATTTATTTCCTCTGTTTCTGGGAACTATTATACACCCATTAAAATTGTTGTTCTGGGGATTGAACCCAGGGGCATTCTACCTCTAAGTTACACCCCCAGCCCTTTTTACGTTTTATTTTGAAACAGGATCTAAGTTGCTCAGGCTAGCCTTAAACCTTTAATCCTCCTGTCTCAGCCTCTGAAATATTGGTATTACAGGTGCTCACCACCATGGCCGGCTGCACTCATTAAAAACTTAAAGACCCACTGGGTATGGTGGCCCACGCTTGTAATCCCAGTACTAGGGAGGCTGAGACGGGAGGATCCAGGTTCGCGGCCAGCCTCAGCTACTTAGTGAGGCTCTCCACAACTTAGTGAGGCCCTGTTTCAAAATAAAAAACACGGCCGAAGCCGGGTGTGGTGGCGCATGCTTGTAATCCCAGCATTCGGGAGGCTGAGATCCGGGTTCGTGGCCAGCCTCAGCTATCTAGTGAGGCACTCCGCAACTTAGTGAGACCTGGTTTCAAAATAATGAATAAAAAATAGGGCTGGGGGTATAGCTCGGAGGTAGAATGCCCCTGAGTTCAATGCCCAGTACCGCAAAAAAAAAAAAAAAAAAAAAAAAAAACACGGCCAAGGGTGTAGCTCGAAGGTAGAATGCCCCTGGGTTCAATCCCCAGTACCACAAAAAAACAAAAACCAAATAAACAAAAAAACTTCAAGACCCCTTGTCTAAGAGAATTAGATTATCCTCTCCCCTCCCCGAAATGTTCTGGAAAATTCAGAAAGCAGTAGACACTAAAGCCATGGGAAACAGGAGGTCAGGCAGCTCCAAAACCTGGCTGCATGCTCCCCAAGTTTATTTAAGATTTCAGTCGTAGGAAGGTATAACCCTTGCATTAATGATTTTGAATTTTACTTTATAGCAATTGTCAGAAATCCAGAAGTCCAATATGCAGATCAAGTCCAACATAGGCACGTTAAAAGGCGCACAAGAGTTTAAAGAAGACCGGGCTTCGTATCCTCAAGACTTCCAAAACGTGGTACAGTTCTTCGATAGCCAGGTATGTGAGGTGGGCGTTAGGTGCAGCGGATGCCTCCCATTCTTCTTATTGAAGTCATTTACAGGAAGCGTCACCTGCATAACACGTTTTGTCTCTCTCTCTGCCACCTAGAAGATGACTAGTTCTCTTGTCTTCTAACACATATCTGAATGCATAAAATTAACGAATTATCTAATGCTTGTTCATTAAGTCCTTGTTGACTAATCGATCTGGATACAAAACAGCAGGCAAAATTGTTTCAGCTTCTCCCTAATATAAGGTCATTTTGAACTGGTTAGCAGGACTCACCAGTCGACCTTGATTGTTTAGTTTTTCATATTCTTGGTCTATGTCTTAACTGTCGACAGGTATAGAAAGGCATATTGAAGCACTATAAGTTTATTTTTAGGACTTAAAGAGACCACTGCATTGGCGAACTGAAGATCTCTGACATCTTTCAAACATACTTACAGTCATCTGGAAGTGAACCTCCATCGTCAGCGCCGTCAGGGCTACTTGGGTTAGAGTGTTAGTGAAGCAATTTTCTGGTGTTTGTGTGTGACACTGGGGACTGAAGCGAGGCCCAGTCTATCACTGAGCTGCACCCCCAGCCCTGTTTTGTTATTTCAAAACAAGGTCTTACTAACTTATAGTGCACCGGCCTTGAATTGTGATCCTCCTGTCTCAGCCTCCTAAGTCCTGGAATTGCGGGTGTGTACCACTGGGCCCTACTGGAGCAATTTTTTTTAAAACAGGAAACAAATGGAGATTAGAGCTCATGAATGTGGATACTTTTTTGTTTTTATAAGACTATTATTTAGCCGGGTGTGGTGGCGCACACTTGTAATCCCAGCATTCGGGAGGCTGAGACCGGAGGATCCGGGTTTGCAGCCAGCCTCAGCTACCTAGTGAGGCACTCCGCAACTTAGTGAGACTCGGTTTCAAAATAAAGAATAAAAAATAGGGCTGGGGGTGTAGCTCGGAGGTAGAATGCCCCTGGGTTCAATCCCCAGTACCGCAAAAAAAAAAAAAAAGACTATTATTTAAAAATGTTAAGCAAGCCCGTCGAGATGGCGCATGCTTGTAATCCCAGTACTTGGGAGATCGAGACAGGAGGATAGCAGGTTCAAGACCAGCCTCAACAACTTAGTGAGGGCCTCGGCAACTTTAGTGTGAACCTTGTTTCAAAATAAAAAAATAAATAAATAAAATAGAGCTGGGGGTGTAGCTCGGAGGTAGTCTGCTCCTGGCTTCAATCTCCAGTACAAAAAATAAATTAATTAAATATAAAGGGTAAGTGTATTTTCGAAATGTGAATGCTGCTCCTTGCCTTAGCACTCACATCTTGCCTGCCTCCCCTAAATCTACCTTCTCCGCGGTAACCAGGCTCCCATGTCGCTGACCTGTCTAAAATCCCTCAGTGACACCCCCCCCCCCCCCCACTTGTCACAGAACGAGGCCCAGGATCTTTAAGCGCAGGTCCTCTGGATCTGCTCCCTGCACCATCTCCCGCCAGGCTTGGCTCTACCCCGACAACCTCATGGCTCGGCCCCTTGGCTCCTGCTTCTGCTACCCAGCATCCTGTCCCCTCCTAGCTCCTGCGGCTCGCTCTGCCTGTCAGTCACCCCTCTGTTTTCAGGACCGGTCTCTTACTCATTCCACAGGGACAACTGGGGAAGCATCTCTTCCTGAGTGTGCTCATTAACCTCTGGGTTAG